>CM002478.1:5995531-6038824 GCA_000325765.3 Leersia perrieri
CCAGATGCAGCAAAGAGCGGCGATGTAGAGCGAGAAAAGTAACCCCCCTTCTGAAGCAACTCATGATTCTCTGAGTTATAATTCTCAGTGTCTTCGGATTGCTCACCAGAGTTAACATGGAGATCTAGCAACTTTGAAACTGTTGAATTTCTGATTGCTCCTTTCTTTGAGAGTGAACTCCTCCTCACCCTTCTCACAGTTCTCGTAACAGGAGTGCCTGAATTGGAGCCCTGAACACTGTATATGCTGACAGGAACTTCCAGAGCTGTCTCGCTCCTAGAATCTACGCCATTAGAAATGCATGGGCTTTCCAAGCTACAGTCTGCTGAACCTTGCCTTTCATCATCATCAAACTTTATCCCACTTTCACTGGATTTGTTAGAATGATGCCTCCAGTTATAGAGATAAACCTTTTTCCTTTTCTTTTCACTTTTTTGAGGTGCAGCAGCTGGCTCAATGTGCTTTTGTGATGCATTGCTGCCAGTCTCGTTGGGATGAATAACACATGAAGTTGTCATGAATGATTTAGAACTCAAAGGCGACCTCCAGGATGAACATGTTTCAGGATCACGCAAGAACCGTGCCTTTCGTAGTGCAGTAAGTTCCTTTTTCAAGTGAAGTTCACTTGGACCAACACACCCCTCAACCATAGTTGCCATAACTTAGAAGCAAGGGAAATAGTGACAGATAAAAGGAAGCACTGTCCAAGTAAAGAAATGTAGTTCTTCAGTCTGCGTAAGTTCAAAATCGATATTGTCAAAGCCTGATACAAGTAGAGCACAGGCAAAGCAAAATTACCAATTATAAGCATAAGCTAGAAATCTATCTGAGTAAATACTAATGCTCAAATAATTGAGCAATAGATTCAATGATGAAGTGAGAAGCAACAACACAAATCACATGGGCCAGCAGCCCAATAGGCCAGGTGTCACAGTTATGCCCGTTCCTCCTTAATCTCCCTGATCCTTGCAATGCCCCAGCTTCCATAAGCTCAAGTCTAACCACATTTTCAATAGACTACGCACCCTCACCAACTTGTACTGTCATAACTAAGGTAACAGGCTCTCCCACTTGTCATCCCTCCCAATAAGTATAGTCATACATACACTATAACAGAAGTGGCAAAGAATCGTCCTAAAGAGTATCTTCTAGCCAAACTGTTTAAGTGACAACAGCCCGAGCATCTAAAATTTTGAAAGGAGAAACATTAAATATTCTTGAAGGAATTACAGTTCAATGTGCCCATAATCTTCTCTTTTGCACTCTCGTACTAACCATATTTAATTGCCAAAAGACATTTTACATCTGTTTCAAAAAATTTATAAGCCAAGCTTTCGTCATCCTGAACAATTTAGATGGCAATTTAGCTGCGGCATTACAGATGGTACCAGAGTTGGCCCCTGTGATAAAACCACCATGTGGGGGTCAAGGTCCAAACTTGAATCACCAACTGCTAACTAATTCACGAAAAGAAAAACATGACAAGACAGAGTTTCATCACCAGTCAGTCTGTGGAAGAACTAAAAACCGTGCCAAGGGAAACTGAAGTTCAGGTAAACCTACCCTTGCCTATCAGGGGTGGATCTAACTTGGGACAACCCACGAACTATTTGAGAACAAAAAAACTGTTATTAGTCTCCCTCTATTAAGGTCGGTTATTAAGGCAAATTAAGCCAGATCTGGAAGACAACAACCTAGCTAGCTAGGGTTAATGCAAATTCCAGAAGAAAAAAGATCGTTTTGAGAAAGAGTTTGCGGCTGCGTAGGGGGATGGAGGGATACTCACCGGTGAAAATGCGGATGAAGACAGCGGTGCCCCTGCTCTGCTCGCAGGACCAAAATCCGGCGGATTTCGAGCAATGCGGGGGGGATTTGGGGGGAGATTCCAAAGATCCCCTCGCCGCTGCGTGGACGCCGAATGGGCAGCTTCTTCTTCCTCCTCTCCTCCTCCTCCTCCTCCTCTCCCTTTTATTTTTTTTTCTTTGGATTCTTTTATGCACACTACACTAACAGTCTAACACTCCTGTGGTGAGAGGATTGAATAGTTTAAAATGTGTTGAGCTGGACACACACCCATGGGAAAAAGGAGAGATTTTGGGGGGCAAAAAAAGATTTTTTTTTTTCCCAAAGGAGTGCTCTACAACCCTTTGGTCCAACATGGCGGCCTTCATTTCAGGCCTTTCTATCTAAGTTTCCTCTCTCCCCTGCATTATTATGTCCCAATTATCATGCCATGGTGTACTTCTCTTAAGAAAGCCAGGGCAACAGGGGGCACAATGTTGCTGTTTTGATGAGGGAGATTAGCTCGCTTTATTACTTGATGGTACGGTACCATGGCATGCATGATGCATCTGATGTGGATTCATTATATCTGATTAACTGATTAATACCCCCCCCCCCACCTTCATTAGTACTAAGCTGCAAAAGATCCTCTTTTTCTTCTTTAACTCGTATATTCTACTGAACAGTACTGCACTTACTCAAAAAATTTGCTATTTTCATTATTTAATTAATGTCACAAAATTATAGATACTTTGACAAAATATCATATAACTATAGAACTAAATCGTTGTTCACAAAATTACAAATTTAGCAGAAAAATTATCCTAGACACTACAAATTTAAGACGAAGTATCACAAAACTACAGATTCAGTAAAAAATTAACATAAATCAATAATTTCTACACCTCTAATATAATAATTAGTGCTTGAGATTTAAACTCTAAAATGCCCTGTAACAGCACCACAAATGCCTTAATCCCTTTATCACAATTACATAGTTTTGAGTGAAGACGCCATAACCGGATAAATCCAAATTCAATATTTCCAAAGCCCCATAACTCTAAAATATGTAGTTGTGTGATAACTTCGCTATTAAAATCGATAGTTTGTGATAGGTTTCTAATATTGGTGCTAAATCTTAGTTTTGTGATACAAAACCTTAAATCTCTAGTTTCGTCACAATTTGATCAAATTATCTGTAGTTTTGTAAAGTTTATTCTTTCTTTTTTCTTATTTCTTAGTTCGGATATCGACCTAGTCTCCAATGCACATTTTTTTATTCATCACTACTTTTTCTACATGTGTATTAAAAATACTAATAGTGTACTTATATGCAGATAATTTTCATGGCAAATCTACAAATATGATTTTCTCATGTCAAATCCTAAAAATTTTCTATTAGTCAAGTATTTAAGAATTTGAGGTTTCAGTGCACGCATTTAAACGATGCTATTTGAAAACGGTAGTAATATAAAACTTTACAAATAAAGCTCCCAGCTGCTTGGTTTCAGTAGATGGGAGGTACCGGAAACTAGATTTGATCACAATGTGATGCTTCAGTGTTTGTAAGAGTATTGCAAGAAAAAATTTGGTAGTCATAAAACTTTTCATTTTCTAACTTCAGGTATTTGACCACCAACATATCATGATAAATTAGACTATTCATAAAAGATATCTCATCATACAATGATTTGATAATTAAGTAGAACTATTATGAAGTAAATGATAAAGATGCTTATTTGGGACTTGTACTAATGCGAATACACTACTGTACTTGCTCGAAAAATTGTGGATGGTTCAAGCTTGTCGATTATACATGTTGTGGTAGAATGCACATGGTTTTGATCGGATATTCAGATCATTGAATACTCCTCTGCCTTTCCAGGAAAAATATTGCTCCACTTTCATGACAATGGCACCCATTGGTTTGTTAGGGTGTGATTGGTAGGTTGCATCCAGCTTCAGCCAGGCTCATCCCATGCAGCTTGATTGTGTTTGGTTGCCTGGGAAGATTGACGGGCCTGGCTTAACTGATGCAAAAAGTGAGGACGGGCCTGGCTACATGGGAACGGAGCTGGAGTTCGTTTCTGTTGAGCCTAGCTGGAATGGGCAGAAGAAGTTTTGAGCTGTGACGTTCTTTAGTCTGCAAAGCCAATTTCTTGCAGGCCCCTAAACAAGTTCTGGAGCTATCCTGGCTGTGCAAATACATCAACCAAACGCTAAGGCAATGCTCAAGCAAACCAGGACGAATCGAGCTAGCTTTGGAGATACGAGCCAGGACAGACCTGCACAGGCAACCAATCACACCCTTAGAGTTTCAGCAAGATCATGCTACTAGCCAGGCTACCCTACGTTATTGAAGCCTTATGTGTTAAGCTGGGTAGGAGTATTAATTATAAATTACTGAGTTGATATATTGAACATTTCTCATGCTTAATCCAGAACATTATCGCATATTATGATTTTATGATGTGGCGTCTAAATGCATGGAGACCGAACTATATCCGGCCCATCTAAAACAATATTGGCCCACTCATGAGACTATTGCCTCCGCAGCTTCGCCCGTCCCCCTTCTTCAAATCTTCCCCACTCAGAATGTTAGTGCCAATTAGATCGTAAGGTATCTAGCTCATTACTTTAATGAATACAAGACACTTTTATATTTAGGAAAAATAAATTTTATTACTTTTAACTATTAACAATGAGTTTCAGAAGAAGATAAAACATGGGTCAAAGTTGCGTAATACCATAGGTATTGTGACTTGTATTTACTTGAATTTTACATCTTATAAAATGTCTATGAATTTTTTAGCTGTTGATTTGTTAATAAAAGTGGCTGTATTAATTCTTCTCTACTTTATATAATATTATTCCATACATGCTAAATTTAGTAGAAAGTTGAGTATATAAGATTTATGGTACAAGAGTTTCATAAACCCCCCCATCTTATATACCCAACTTTCTAACACTCTTCCCCTCTAAACCTCCCTCTAAACCTTGGCCCTAGCTAACACTCTTCCCCCTACCATATGTCCTCGGTCTATCCCATGCCTAGGCCTGGTTTTGAGTTTTTTTTCATGGCACAACTAAAAATGAGTCCTTGATATAACATCAAAATAGAAATTCAATATTTTTATGTCTATGAAATGTTTCCAATAAATTAACAATAAATCTGCATACAAAATCAATGTCAACGTTTCTATAAGCGAACTACTTGGATCGTCTGGATTTCTCTTAAAAATATGTCTATTGTCCCATTCTGACACCAATAAATGTGTACAACATGCTCGTGTTATCATTTAACTATGGTATAAAAAGATGAAGATGTGGGTAATCAGGTCTAGTATGGTGATGTGGGTAATCAGATTTAATGTGGTGGCAAATGCCAAAACGAGCTTCCTTTGGAAATGATTACAAAAAAAAGCTTCCTTTGGAAATTTTCTTAAAGCAATTAATCAAACAAAAGGAGCCATTAGGAGATCACCAAAACCAAAAGGGGCTAATTAATTAACAAAAATAAGTAATTATTATGTTGTTGTCAGCTTAACCAAGACACAAATCGTCCAAAACAATTTCATGAAATCCTTGCACACAAGAGATAGAGAAGCTATAGAGAGAGAGGAGGAGGAGGAAAAATAATTAACAAGCAATCCTGCCCTCAAAATTAATTAAATATACTCGCGCCCATGATCAGCTGCAGCTAGCTATACAATCTACTCTCTCCGTCCAAATATATAACCATTTGGGTTAAGATGTAACATGCTCTAGGACAATAAATTTAGTTAGAACTGTTGTTCAGATTCATTATACTAATATGTATCGCATCCCAGCCTAAATAGATATTTTCTTCGACGGAAGGAGTAGCTAGCTAGCTATAGGTAGCTGGGCTGCACGGCCTTGAAAGAATCGTCGCCGCCGCCGTCGTCGAACTCCACCCACACCGTGCTGATCGTCGTCTCCAACTTCGTCGCAAACGGCTGATCACTCTCATCCGCCGCCGTTGACTCGTCGTTGACCACCACCACCGGCGGCGGCGGCGGCGCCGTGAGAAGGAGATGATCCATTGCCGATGACGTCACCACCCTAACAACGGGGTAGTCAAGGCCCTTCACATTGCTGCTGCTCCTCTTGCAATTTTGGTAGAATTCCTTGAGCTCCACCGTCTGGACGCACGCCTTCTTGACGACCTCTCTCGCCGCCTTGCCGCCGCCGCCGGCGAGCAGGAGCGCGTCGAGGCCGTCGTTGAAGGCGGCGTACACCTTGAAGCTCTCCCGGAGCACAATGCCGAACGCCGACCGCGCCGCCGGCGACGCGGTGGTGTTGTTGTCGGGGAGGAGCTGGATGGCGAGGTCGAGAAGCCTCTGGCTCATGGCGAGCCTGATCACGACCGGGTCAACGCCGCCGCCGCCGGCGATGTCGCCGGCGGCGGGACGCGGCTCGAGGTTGCCCGACTGGGTGATGGCCCACTGCATGCGTTCCTCGAGGTAGGCTGCGTATCCGTGAAGGAAGGAGCACGCGCCGGTGGCCGTGGCGGCGGCGGCGTACTCGCCACCGCCGCCGCCGCCGCCGGCGAGAGAGGCGGAGGAGAATGAGCATGTGCTGCAGAGAGGGGAATCGAGGCGGAGGTCGCGGGAGGACCAGAGGGAGCGGAGGTCCTGCTCGAAGTAGCGGTCGCCGGCGCGGAGGAGGCGGTGGACGAGGAGGAGGGCACGGAGCGCGGCGGCCGGCGACGGCGGCGACCTCGCCGGCGGCGACTCGAGGCGCGCCGTGATGCGCCGCGACAGGAACGTGATGGCGCCCGGCGCGTTCGACACCAGGAAGAGGATCTCGTGCACGTGCCGTTCCTGGTCATCGCCGGCGGCGGAGGCGCCGGTGACGGATCGCTCGACGGCGGCGTCGATGTCGGCAAGGAGAGCCCGGTCCGGCGTCGCCGACATCGCCGCCGATGAGGATTTGGTGGTGGTGGAGGTGGTAGAGATTGCGTGATCCATGAGTGAGCCAATTGCTGCCCAAATCTTGCACTTGAACACCTTCATGTCTTATAAGAAGCCCTCATCAGAGCAGATGAGCAAGCTTTGAGCTAAGAAATTGATGAGCATGCAAGAGAGTGAGAGTGATCAGAGGGGAGGAAGGACAAGAGAGGGATGGTGCATGAGAGTTATAGCATCACCATGCACTCACTGTCAAGTGGGGCCCACACTGAGAGCTACTAGTAGCTATCTAATATAAGAGAGACCTAAAAGATCTGCCCCCATGCTGAATGTATGTGCATGGACATGGTTGGTCAGACATGATCAAGAGTGTCATCTTCACGAAGAAAATTCATGGATGAATTTCAAGCATATATATGACTTGAAGAAAAGGAGTATATGTGGCAACAGGAAAGCTACACACCCCACTACCTCTCTAAAATGGATGAAATCTATAGATCGAGAGAGGGAGGATAAAAATATATTGGGGATAGCTAGGTCAACTCTTGGGTGGGAGAATCAAATGCCTTTGGAATGAGGTGCCTCATGCATCAAAGGCTTCAACTATTGGCATATGAACAATAAGTTTGACTCAAACAACCAGTTATTAAGTATAGGTATGGATTCCTGCACATCAACATCAACACAAGGAGAGATTTGGGCTTTTCCTGCGAGGAATGTAGTAGGGTTTGGGGAACTAAACAAAGGTAAGGAACAGTTTAAGTCCACACTTGGCCAACAGAAGAAGCAAGTATACTATATATTCCCTTCTCACAAAACACATACTACTTGTCCTCTAGCTATACTAACCTAGGTCATGGGATAATGTTAGACTTACTTTGACTTGCACTCTGATATATATTGATATATATGCTTGACAAGAAATCAACATGGAGGCTTTTGAACTGCTCATGTTGTGTAGTTTATTTGTGCCGTGTTTGATGTTGTTGTTTCAATGCACTTTGTAGGACAAAGTGTGTCACCGGATGTGTCGACGAATCGGATTGCGAAAAGTGTAGGTTGAATAATTTTGATCAAAAGGATATTTCAGCGGGAGAAAATTAGTGGTGTTGGTGATCCTTGGCCATTTGAAAAAACCCAACCCCACATATATTCTCTATGCTATATTACTGGTGGCACTAGTGGTTATAGCTAGGAAAATCTACCTTAGAGAATTACAATTTGTGTTTATAATTGGTATGGAAATAAGAGAGAATAATGCGATAAAATATACCATTATGCAATTTTATGTACAACTTTAAGTACACTTTACCTTACGGATGTCGTTTCCTTGATGGAGGCGTCGTCGGAAAAAAACCTTTACCTTACGGATGTTTTTTTTTTCTGTTTTAGGCTCTGCTAGGGTTCAGGATGTAAACGCGTGGTGTTGTGGTGTTTTTTCTTTTCGAATTATAGTCTTCCAGGGCTATAATTTCTGTATTTTTTTCTTCTATATCAATATATGAAATCCGCACTTTCTTGTGGCTCATTTTTTAAAAAAAAACTTTAAGTACACTTTCACTAGCCAGATGTCGCCAATCCAAAAATACAAGACTAACTAGATGAAGTTATGAGTGAACCAGAGAAACTAATTTGTATATCAATGTCGACATTTTGACACCACTTGTTTCGGTCCACCATGCTTGAATTCTTATTCGTGGAAGGATCAATCACATGGGTTGATAGCAACATCTGTGAGAAATCCTTTCACATATCCCATGAACCAAGCATGCCAAAATTCCACAAAATTAAATAAAGCTAGCTTTCAGCTGATCATTTGTTGGTTCCTCTTCTGCTAGTGGGTCACTGTTCACATGCCATGTCCTGGCATGCACCAAGATATTGCCCGAAGAACATAAATTCCATGCGAGAGCATTTGAAGAAAGTGAAAAAGGGTACTTGACATGACTAAAGGCAAAGACAGTGCTTCTGTTTGATATAGAAGCAAACGCGGTGGATTTAGAATTTTTATGCTGTTGTGTCCTGGCCTCTGCCTTAGCACGAAAAAAAAATTCCACACGAAAGTTAATGATTTTTAATAATTTCTTTCCAAGGGGCCTAAGAACATTCTTCATTTGGTGCATGCAACACTAAACTGGCATCGTGGTAGTTACAATACTTCAAGTTGATGCTGCTTTGCTACAGCATCAGATTCAAATCCATTAATTAGGAAATTGATTTCTATGTTAATTAATTAATCTTGTCTAAGTACTACCAAAACATATCCCAATAATTGATCGACAACAATATGGTAAAACAGAGGTAGAGCAATATGCGGTATTGCATATATTTATTATTCAAATTACACATATCAAAACAATTGGGGTCACGTAGAAATGTTACTCTCATTCTCATGTACCTTATTATACCCTTATTTGTTTATTTGCAATGAAAATGATAGAAATACCACATCCACATACATACCAATAAGTTTTTTTGGGATTCTCATTACAATATAGTACTACCTCCATCCAAAATATGAGCATTTCTTTTGTCTAAAACTAGACAGATACTTACCCACGTTACGAGCCAAAATTACTTATATTTCAGGACGGCCGTAGTATATAACTTACTCATTTCTAAATACAAATAATTTTGGTATTATTTCTTTTGAGTAAGTATGATTAAACTTCTAATTGATTTGTAAAAACTTCTTTATGAATGTTCCAAACAAAATCCAAGAATACATCTGCTATATGTAACATGTGGAGGCATTGCACACTCCATTTTATCATTATCCTATGCTTCAGTTTTTTACCCACAAATGCTCTTTGACTAATGTTCATTGTCATTAATTTCTCTTTGACCAAATGTTCTTTGTCATGGTCCACAATTATGAGACAAAGCAATGATGATGTAAAATGGTGGCTTAACATCACAAGATTTGTGCTAGCCTATCGAGAAATCATAGCTAAGATGCAAATATAGAGATATCGAGAAGCAGGGTGATCAGTCTGTCTTTGTAGTGTTGTCCTGCACAAAGTTGCGTCCTCCAATTGAGGAATCCAAGATGAAGGCGCAGACTTTTCTTATTTTCAGAACTAAAAAAATTCATTTGCTGAATAAATGTAGTAGCTTTTTAGTTCCTCTTTTCTAAACTATTTGATCCAAGAAAAAGTTATATTTATTTTAGATAATGAAATTGATTCCGGCCTTCATTTCGAATAAGCTATAGCCAATATGATAGACAATATTTGGAGATTCAAACCCGGATAGGCTAGCACGCCAATATCCTTCCATGTGTGGCACACGAGTGACTTGAAAGTTGATTTTGGAACAATAATGAAAACATGGAAAACTCCTACACACATATTAGTATCAAAGGCCAAACCCAAGCCACTGACGAAATTTGACAGACTAAGTCGGATATTCTCCCTATTATTATAGGATGAAATTCCCAAAACAAACATTAAAAAAAAAGATCAACGGCTAAAATAAAGTGACTTACCATTACCATCATGAAGTGGACATGAGGCGAAGCTGCAGTCAAGGTGAAAAAGGTGATTGGTCGGCGCTATCTATCTATAGCTGAGTGAGACTACCGTGGCATCTGACCTGTACCATCATGATACCTATCCATCCAGTGGCATAATAATCGCCTTGCACAAAACCCTGAAACTGTACACAAATCTGTAACACATTGTTGTCGCCAGGATTTGGCACGCCTGGAAAAGTGCTTAAAACAGAGACCAGAAAAGAATCAAGATAGACTTCGCAAGTCAAAAAAGGTGAGAGGTTGGCAGTGGAAAATAAAGCAGATAGGTTGCAATTAGGACAGGGACATGAGCAGAAAACCAGAGAAAAAAAAAGAAGAGAGAGAGAGAGAGAGAGAGAGAGAGAGAGAGAGAGAGTATAGTAGTAGTAGCAGAGAAAAAAGCAGAACGTGATTGATGCAGATATGTGCATCTAAACTAACAGGGCATCTGATGCAGTCTACTCTCTCCTCTTGCCAATCTGTATGTTCCATTTCACAAAAGGTGAGCACTACAGAGTCAAACCCACTTAAATTATATGGGATGTATTACAATATAAGCAGTGACAAAAGCAACGCAGAGTTAAGTTCAAAAAAAAAAAGCAACGCAGAGTTGCTTAATGGAAAGATTAGGCAGCACTAGCTAAACTTAATGTCCATTAGTTTGGAATACTGCAGGTTATAAACCATATGGAGAAACTATAAAGCACAAATCAAATAGACCTGGTCAGGCATCACCAATTACAAGGTTCAATTGGAATATTAAAAGATATCAAAACCAGCATAAGGGCAACCATTTTCTAATTTAATGAGTTAACATCCCAACGCTACCGTGTCTTCCTGCTATTTGTTTTGAGTGGGCACTGATGAACAATGAGGCTAACAATAAATGACCACAAACAATTTTTTAACAAACTACACGAGTACATGGGTGTCACAATACACAATTCAAATCTAGAACACTAAAAAGTCCAATACAGGTGCACTGAGAAAGGCTTGAAGAAGCTTAAGCTATTACAGTTAGTTTCTACTACTAACAGAAAATCTAAAATGATGCCATTGACATACACCAAACAACACATTAAAGACCCTAAAGCTGAGTCCTAAACTGAAAACAACAGCTGAATGCGCATCCGTTGGGCATTCTATCTCATGTGGGTCTTTACAGCGAGAGTCAATTCTTGGTTCTTCAGACATAAAGCCATAGAGATCCCCACCATCAAGCTCTTGCTCTCTTGCTACTACTGCTGCAGTTCGGGCACTTGTAGTGCTTGATGTGCTCAGCCTTGGCAGGGGTTATCTTGACACACTTACCATGGAACCATGTCTCGCAAGCATCACAACAGATCCAGAACTCATCCTGTCCGTAGTTGTCACCACATGCACCACATAATGTGTTTTCATGATCATCTTCTTCCTCCTCTTCTTCACCTCCACTATCATCCTCATCCTTTGGAGGTGGTGGCATCTTTGAACCCCTTGAGTTGGGCTGCTCCGGCTGGCGGGATGGCTGGGGAATGTTTAGTGACAAATGATATCACGTTATGGATCATTTTCATGCCAAAAGACCACGGTAATTAAAAGGATGCATTCATTACCTTTGTGCCAGATTTATTGCTCTTGCCACTGCTTTTGGGGGTTTTCTCTTTGGTCTGCTTCTTTGCAGTTCCTGTGACAACCTCATATATAGTGGGAAGGTTGTTAATCATGCTAAAAAGCCGTTTCCTGCAACACATCGCACAATACATTTATATATAAATCAATGCTCAAAATAGATAGAAGAAAATTTATCATGTTAAAAAAAACTAGCTGGAACACCTAAAACCGATTTCAAAATGGGTCACCTATTGCAAGAAAGGACATTTCTTACAGTTCGCATTAAGGAATATTAGAATGCAAAAGCAGCCATCAGTGTACATAAAAAGAAACATGAAACATGAGTAAGAACAGAATAAATAGGGGAAAAACACTTAAGTCATTACACATGAAAGTTACCAAACCTATTTTAGTTCAGTAAAAACTATAACAATTCAAGAGATAAAACATTGGACATGGAATAAATACTACTACAGATCATACCCTCCATTCATTTTTTATCATCATATAAGGCCACCTCCAATGGGGAAGGCGTTATCGCCAGCAAACGTGGAGGGAGAAGAAAAAAGGTGCTGTTGTCAGGACTCAGTGAAATGTGCAGTGAGAGGAATATGCTTATAGCCTAGCGCTTGGCTAAGCGCTAGTGCTTTGCTTTTTTCACTGTTCATCAACTAAAATATAGCTCTAGCTGATGATATCGTCGGCCGTTGGAGAAGGCCTAAGTTTTGTGCACCAAGACCAAGGATGAATTAAACCACATCGATTAAGATATCATGCATAACATGCACACGTTCTTCCACAATACATGCATCGGTTAAGACAACATGCACAATAACCTGCTCAACATGCATATAATTTTGTTTTGTGAAGCATTGGTTACATTGCAACGAAATCTGTGCCCATGCAACTATACAATGATCAATTGAATGACTTGGTTATCATTATATGATGATAAAAAATGAACGGAGGGAGTAATTAACAAGAACGTAGTTCAGGAACTGGGTCGAATCATGAGATGCAGGTCGTGTGTGGCAAAAATGTGGATTGAATTGTTGAAGGGAGGTGGTGTTCAATGCAATGCTAGCTAGTGACATTGAGTTATCCCTGTTCCTAAGTTAGGAAGATGAAGGAAAATCCAGGAAAAGAAAAGCAAGGGAGAACTTACACGGCCCCTCTATCCTAATATCTAAAATCAAACCTAGCGCTGCTGCCTTGCAAACACAACCACTTACCCCCTCCATCCTGTCATGTCCAACAAAGCCACAAGTTGGTGGCACCACCTTCAGTTCCAATAAGCAGCAGCAGCAGTAACAGTGAGAGGAACAATGGCAACTAACCGACAAACCTCTTCCCTCACACCTGCTGCTCAATTAATAACATGGCAGCTAACTAAGATAGCAGGGGAACTGCAATCTGCAACCATGGCACACAGACACAGCTCAATCCACAACTATGGATTGGAGAAAGTGCTTTTAAACCATATATAAGTTTGATAGACTACTACTCAATTCCTCAATTATTATCTGCAATGTTGATATTAGGCCAATTATTCGTATTATATTTTCAATAGGTGTTTACTTGCTCTCAACATTATGTATCTTGAATCTTTTAACCGCATGAACAATGATGCTTCAATCGGAAGATATTTTCATGCGCCGTAATAAGTAAAGGTACAGGGAAACTGATCCTCTAACTTAAAGTTAGAGAGACTAACTCTATCACTAACATGTGGTCCTCATCATCCCTGAACCCACATGTCAGTGATGGAGTTCCTCTAACTTCAAGTTAGAGGATCACCTTCCAAGGTACATACTTGCCCCCCTGTTCATTACAGCTAACCTAATTCGCCCTTTGCCTGTGACAGGTACAAGTATCAAGTTTCTATTAAATGGAGGTCTTGGGACTATTGTGATCTCCCTCTTCAGAAGAGAGGAAGAAAACTAATAAGCTGTCTTAAAAAAACATCACATATTAATGGAGGCAAGGGCAAGGCCCACAGAATATATATGAACCTCATGGTCAACATAGAAAGTCCAATTGAATGACAGAATGTACCAGAAAACCCTTTTATCATCACTATTAAAAACACAGCAACTACCGTTCCAAAAAAAACACAGCAACTAATAAACCTTACGGAATATTCTACCTAGATGTTGAAACAGGACCTGTGTGTGCTCCAAGGAATTGGTTACAGAGCCTATCCATAACTGTTCATTGACTTAATTTGTGCATCTGAAGCACATCTTTAAAACAAAGCACATCTTGGCTTTGACTGATATCCCTAACTAAAGATTGTTATAAGAATAGCCTTTTGTCTCATTTACCTGCAACTTGTTCAAATTATTTCAGTCAACACTGAAACAATAAATCTTATTGCATTTGCATATATGCATATTCCAAATTAAATATTGCAGATAAATTGTCTTGATTATCATGGCATATTCATCTTCCATTAGCTGTTTTTGTCCAACTGAGTTGAAGTTAGTTTACACCATTAATCCGTATCAAGAACAAAATCTACTGGGACAAATACCAATATAATAAGACGAGTTAAACAAGATTCCAGTGGACAAAGGGCACTTAGTTTGTGGCAAAATAACCAGCATGGTGTATCTTAACTCATATTAAAGGAATTGTTTGTGGCTGTGACTGTGTGACAGCAAGGGCCCAGATATTTATTTCACTCAAACTTGATTCAATATTTTTCTCTCCAACTTCAAACACGGCAACAATTGTTCCTCGAGTCCTCAACTCTCAAAACCAGGTGAAATCAATAGTTCAATACCACCATCCATGTGAATATTGTTTTGACCCCACATGGTGTCCCAGTAGTATCCAAGGTGGTAATGAGTCTGCTTATCATAAATGGAGAAAGAATCAAATGAAAGTATCCAAGGTGGCAATGGGCCCTATCGCCACATCAGATCCAAACCATAGTCAAACAGGTGGGCAGACTAGTCTGGCCTAGTTTTGGGAATTGATAGATGAGTTCTCTGGTTTTGGAGTTTAAGGGTGAAAACTTTAAGCCAAGAAAATAAATAAATAAATAGGCCAATAAACAAGAACTCCTTCCTAATATTTATAAGACTATACTGTTCAGGTATAATTAGTACCACATTATTACTTCAGCATATGACCAGTACCTACATGCGTGCATAACATGGCTAAGGATAATGTGAAAGTACACATCTATGATTCATGCATTCCAATTAATTGTTTCAAAATTTAATCAGCGTGTAATCACAAGTTTGTGACGAGAAGAAGTAAAAATAACAAGTAACTCTAGTAAATAGAAGTTTGATAATACACTTCTACTGCACGTACTATCATCAAAAGCATTTGAAACTACTGAGAAGAAATATAACAAATATTTGAAGTTGAATTACAGATCAATAGTACCTTATCACCATATTTCTAAAATTTATTTACAGTTCAAATAGTATTATGAAAGTTTTCATAGACATCAGTGTTTGCCAATTTGGAATTAAGGACCCCTTTTACTGTTTCAGTCTTTGCTGGGCTGGGTGCAATGCAGCCTTAGCTTTGATAGCATGATTTTAGATTGCAGTGTCAGTGAATGTCTCAGATCAAAAACTACAATGGCTACACTGTAGTATGAAAATAGACTCTGATAAAAAGCACATAAATATTATGTCAACGGTATATTGATCCTTCCATTTCTTTTTATAAAGTGTGTTTTGGTCAGGCATAGGGAATAAAGCAACAAGGTGATTAGATTAAAAACAAAGGGGAAAAACACATTATTAGTGCCTTTGGTTTACTACTGAATACCATAAATCTCCATACATGCCTTATATTTTGGTTATTGAAATAGTATAGAAAAATATAATCCTTATATTTTGAATTTGGCAGAGTGCCACACTGAGCTAGGCATTTCTACTTCCAATTGTATATAGACTATAAACACCAAAGTAGAGACACATTTGGTGTTCAGACTACAGATTGGCATCATTGCCTCCTCCCCGTTTCTTTCAAGTTAAGACAAAAAATTGTTCGAAATCAAAACCAGACACAAGTATCCCTTGCAACTTCGTAACCATGCGGAATCGAGATTATGCTCTGACCACATTCTCCTCAATTTATCATGGGGTTTTTGATTCCATACAGTGGTATTGAAAAGAAATTAACACCTTTGCAGTTAAAACTACCTTTTTTTTGTGAGGAATCTGTTTTTAAATTTTAAACAGGACAAAACAAAACTCCTGCATGTTATTAAAAAAAAACAAGAGAATGTAAAGAACTGTAATATAATGTTTTATCATGAAAGTAGTTGCATTTTAATTATGAAAAACTAGACATATATTGGAGCAATTAAAGTTAGACCAGTCTGATGAGCAGATGCAAGAAGGCCAACACTTCTTCCATATGAACAATAAGATGAAAGAGAACTACTTATAATTGCACAAAGATCGAAGTAGACATGATGAACATTGAGCAACTAAAGTTATAAAAGTTCAACCAGCAAACATAAGAAATGACCAAGCATTGTGGGTTGGTTATAATATCCAACAATAGGGTGAAAAAGAAAAGCAAAGAGATTCATGCGAAGAATGACTAAACTAAAGTTTGAATGACAAAAAAACCCAAGTGATGCTAGGACTAGGGGTACCTCATGATAACAAACTCCCTCCAGTTAAATATATTTATCATTGGGAGAACTGAAATTAGCTCTCCAACATCAAATATAAATGACTGGAGGGAGTAACATACTTTAAAGGCGCACTTGCTACCTACTAACGGAACATCATGAGGTACCAAAATAACAAGTTGATGATTACACAAGCATGAAGCCTATAAAATCTCTAAGAACAGGAGTCATAAAACCACATTGAAGAACCATAAGCAACTGACAATCAAAATTTGTATGTCCCCGAGAAACAAATATAGTACCTGGAATCTTTGTCAAACCCGAATCTTGCTCCAAAGTAAAAGGCCACTGCTAGCAGCCAGGTATCACTATGAACCGCAACAAGCGACAGCCAGTCTTTCTCATCCATCCCATCCCGCGCAAAATTAATTCCTAGAGCTGGTTCTGGAAGCTCTGGAGGAACCTCCTCAGCAGGCAAGTTCACTTCCCATGTCTCGTTAGGGAGACCATATAAACACAAGTTCTCTTTCTCTGCAATGTAAATGATCAATAGGAAAAGTATCAGTCATTCCTGGATTTTTTTTTGACATGGAAGTTATGTAATCAAAATAAATCATGGCCAATAAACATTGATAACGACTGCAACTATGCCCCAGAAAACCGAACTAAGGAAATACAAAATATAAAAAAAGGACTGGTTGAAAAAGATTATATGTAGATTGCTTGACAAGCAATAAAACAAGACTTACAGATCCATATTTCAACAGACAAGAATAAACAAGAATAAGATGTTGCCGACTTCCAGTAAAGGATATCCCTGATATGGTATGTGAGCAAGTATGCACCTGCTGTCATGCTACAGAATTTAAGACAAGAAAATATCTTCTTTCTACCAAATGACAAAAGGTAACGAAAGGAATGCTCCAACGGTTAAGAGCCTAGAAAGGCAGCGTCCACCATACGATGACCAGATCCAATATACACACATCCAGCTTCAGTGACAGTGCGAGTCTTCTATCATGCTTCATTAACCTTCCTACTATTAAAATTTTACAATCAGTGTATAAAAAAACTATTCCCAAATATACCCCTGATACCATGGGCAACTTGGTCATTTGCCACAATCAGGCCCAAAACAGTACAAGTACATCACACATCCTTTTCTTGTGAGGAGCGCACTCGTCAACCAATCAGGAAAAATACTTCAACTTCCTCCTCCTTTCCCCTCATCTCTCTCTCTCTCTCTCTCATATCCTACCACCATTTTTTAGTACGACAACTAATCTGCTAGTAGATCGAAAGCAAAAACCACAAGACCGACACAAGAGAATAATTCCAGCGCAGCTTTTCTGCAAAAACGAAGTACTTTTCCTGAAAGGGTAAAAATCCCCAACCCAGAGAAAACAAATTCCAGCCAAAAACTGAGCGAGAATCGATGCCACAAAAAAAAAAATCGCCCCCGAATCAGTGCCTAGAACACTAAAACCCACCCCAAAAAAAATCCTCCTTTCAGCAAAATCAAGCAGAACATCCAAAATCATTCCAAAAAACAAAACAGCTCACAAACCGCATCTTTCCCGAGCCAAAAAAGCAAGAACCACATGAAACCCCACGAATTCGAGCCCCGAGAACAGGGAATCAGGGGAAATCAGGGAGGGATGGGAGCTCACCTGGGTCGCACTGCTGGTAGAACTTCTCCACGTCTGCAAGCAAAAATCCAACCAAACCAAAATCAGCAACCAACCGATCATACCACCCCCCAAATCCCCAACAAAAATAAAAATTCAACAAAACGAGAGCCTCTCTCCTCATCCTCATACCCGTGGTGAGCGCCTTGATCATCCCGGCCCGCCGCGCGCGGAAGTCCCGGAACACGTCCTCCGGCGTGCGATGCGCGCCGCCTCCGTCCATTCCCGCCGCGCGCTGAGCCCCCACCCCGCCCCGCCGCTTCCTCCCCGCCGCTAGGGTTAGGGTTTTGGAGGGTTCGAAGCCGAAAGAGAAAGGAAGGAAGCAAAGCAGAAAGCTTTAGCGCAAGCGAGAGGGCGACCCAAGGAAATGGATTTTTAGACCAAACTGGAGGGGACCAGAGAGCGGATTTTGAATCCACTCGAGGGCCCATCTGCAAAATTCTCCGAGTACCGCAGCTTTTTATCCCTTTCCTCTCTGGCAGAATTGCGTTCTCACCCCTGGCAGACTCGTCTCTCTCAGCTACACCCCTCGGAGAAAAACGGTCGGGGCGCGTCGCGCTCGGCTCGGCTCGAGCGCACCTACACGTCACCGTATGACACGTGGGGCCCACTGGCCAGTGGCTGGCTGACCTGCACGTCACGTGAACAAATCAGCAGAACGGGTACAGGCCCCTGTGCAGTTGTGGGCACAGACTATTTTTTCCCATTTCTTCATGGGATTGGAATGGAATTGTGGAAAGATGCTGCTTGTGCTTGGAACTTTGCAAAGAGCAAAACAGTTGCTGAAATGTGCATCCAATGATCTAATCTTTGGAGATGGATGCTAAACGGCTAGTACTAGTACTAATTATGATGAATCATGGTTGGATTCCAGCATTCCAGGAATCCAGGATAGTATAATTAGAAGACACAAGACGGTACTTGCACAAGCTTCTTTGAGTGACGGGTGATCATCATGATGATGATGACAGCAGCAACAGATCCTGGTTTGGAGAAAAAAAAAAACATCCCTTTTGCTGTCAAGTTTTCACTGCTGAAAATGGTGGTGATATGCAAGAAGCAACAGAATGGACAGACAGATCTCAAACACAAATAGTGCAAGAGTAGCTGTGAGGTTGTATACAGTAGCTATAGCTGCAAGCAAACAATTTCTTCAATCATGCAGTCTGCCGTGTAGTCCAAATGCAGCAGCAGATCTTGGTTTCATTATTCATATGTGGTAGGGGTAGGTGTTATGGGAGTCACTGTTCTTAGTTATGTACTGGTTTTGGTAGATTGTAGTAGCTGCTGCAGGAATTGGAGAAGATGGAAAAAATTGGTTGAGGACAGCAATGACAAGACAGACAGGGTGGTTCAGCAAAGCAACATAACAGAATTAGACAAACAGGGAAAGACAGATAGGGTAAAAGAGGTTGATCATGTTCTTGATTCTCAATGGATGATAATATACAGATTCTATCTCTAAGCTAGGACATATCACGAATTCACTCTCTGATACTTGACAACCACGTATTAGCTAAACCTTATCGGTAATTCCACCAGCTGCTGCTTTTCTCTTGTGCACCAACCATGTAGGATGTAGACCAAGGATCATGGCAGATGGTCTTGGTTCTTCATTGGTGAGGAGATAGTTGATACGATGATATTAGCTCCCGTACAGGAATGAAGTTTTTTCTCATAAATTGAAGCTGTGGATGACTGACAAACGGAGGAAGCCAATCATGGTGTTGATATGTTCTGCTCATTCATAGTAATAATGAATTAGGGAATGCAGTGCCAGCATAATAATATACACGAGATACATTCATCCTATGGAAGAAATTGATGCATACCATGAAGCACTGACAAACTCGATTCGCCACAGTACTCAAAACAACAATGAAGACAATGCAGTTGCTCTTTTGAAAAGTGCATCCAGCTCCAGAGCAGTCTGGAATGGTGACGGCGCAAGGTTCATGGACATTATCAAAAGGTCTTCTACCTGTAAAAACAATGCTGAAGTTACGACAAAATGAATTATCTCCTTTATATTAGCTGATTACTGAAATATTGACAAACCCCAAAGAGATGTCATCACATCAGCAGTTTGACGCATCAAACTATTTCAGTTTTGGCGAGCTGAGTCAGACAATAGAGCAGCGCAAAAGATGACAAAATACCTAATTATTTTAAATGGACTTCTCTTTGAAGCAAAATTTTAGCAAATGCCTTCTGCAAAGCCTCCTTGGCAGTTTTGTAAACCTCCTCAGTTGTTGCACCTTCCTCTGCAAATCTGATAGCATCTCGGCACAAATCATTGCAGCGCCAAGCCAACGGCCCTTTTGTGTTTTCCGGAACTTGAGATAATACGGCACTCTTGGCATTTCTTGTCCATCTTCTCAAAATATAATTTTCAGGAACCACTGGCACGCCAATAGCTATCAAAACCCTTAGTGCATGCCGACATAGCATGCCAGCAAATTCAAATTTGCGGCAACTACAAGATACGCTCATACCTTGTTCAGTATAAACAACAGTGTATCTAATATTAGGAATTTCTGGTTTGGCTACCTCAAATTTGCTAATGTCCCCACCTTCAACATTTTGCACTAAAAATCCTGATGATTCAACAAGCTCATCCTGAAACAAGTCAAACATAACTTTGGTGTAAAGCTCAGATGCTTGTTTCTCCATAGGATGTGAAGTCTTCATTACGGGCTTGCTACTGAAAGTCGCAAATTCTTCCTGGAGTTCAGTTAGATAATTCCTTGCTATAGCCTTATCAAACTGGACGGCAATATCCCGTAGAGTAGTGGTAGTGATAGAATTCCTCTGGAAAAACTTAAACATTGTCTCCAACTTTGGGGCACTGAGAATCTCACCAAAGAAGCTGTCCTTCAGATAGACAGGCACCCACAGATGACGGATATTATATATCGTTTGCAACCATTCGTTCCCAAAAAGATTATACTTATTAACTAATATCCCCCAAGCTGACTCAAATTCATCAGTCCTTTCTGATTCAGTCACACATTCCTTCAATTCCTGTTTGAGTGTCGAATGTTCTGAATACAACCCGCCCAAATTCTGCTTGCAGATGAAGAAAACGTCCCGTCGGCAAATCCGGCACCTAACATCACCAAACACCCTCATGGCAGCCATCTCAACAGCCCTATTATAACCCACCGTGAACGAGATCGGCTTTTTTCCACCCATGAAACCAATCCATGTCTGGAACAACCACGCAAACGAATCCTCACTCTCATCCGTCACGAGGGCACAACCGAACACGATAAGCTGCCTATGATGGTTCACTCCGGTGAACGCCGCGAACAGCACGGCATGCCGGTTCCTCTTGCAGGTGAGATCAAACACCACCGCATCACCAAACCACCTGTACAACGACTTGGCCCGCGCATCCGCCCAGACGAAATTGGCCACGCCGCCGTTCTTATCGAGCTGCACGGCGTAGCTGAACGCCGGGTTCTCCAGCTGCATCTTCCTGAAATGGTCAAGCAAGCCCTGCGCCACCCCGCCGCCGGGCGCCAGCGCCAACGACGCACTGCCGTTGTTGCTGTTGCTGCTGTTGCCGACAACCTGTTCGGTCAATTGCGGCGCCGAAGACGAATCGACGTCGTTGGGTGAGCCCGCCGTGTCGCCGCCTCCGGCGGCATCGGCATCGGCGTCGGCGGAGGAGGAGAGGAGGGGGTGGGAGTGGGCGAGGACGCAGCGGGAGACGACCCAGCGAGAGGGGCCTGGGCGGCGGTTGACCTGGAGCATGGCGGGGCAGGCGGCGCGGGCGGAGGAGCGGTTGCGGCGGCGCTTGGTCCTGGAGGAGGAGCCGGCGGAGGCGTCGAGGAGGAGGGTCTCGTCCTTGCGGGAGGGGAGGCCCTGGCGTGTGCAGACGAAGCGGCGCATGATGATGGCGTCGTCGATGCGCGACGCGAACGACTTGCTGCTCCGGACGCGGAACCCCGCCCGCGCCGCGTACGCGCAGTAGAAGGCGCGGGCGTCCTCTGGCGTCGCGAACTCCATCCCCGCCGCCGGGATGCCCTCCTCCGCCGCCGCGGCGTCGCCGGCGACGGCGGCGAGCTCCATGGCGGCCGAGGGCTTAGATTGTTGGATTCTCCACGGAATCGAGCGAAGTGGAAAAAGGGAGATGGATGTGAGAGAGAAAAGGCTTGTCGCTCACCTCATTTGCAGGATGTTCGGATGGGCCCATGGCTCTTCCAATTAAAGTCCGGAAAAAGGTAAAAGTCCACATTTGCTCCCTCAACTAATGCCTCGTTCGTTTAGCTGGTGAAAATTATCGACAAAAACATCACATCAAACGTTTGACCGGATATCGGGAGGGGTTTTCGGACACGAATGAAAAAACTAATTTCATGGCTAGCCTGGAAACCGCGAGACGAATTTTTAAGCCTAATTAAATCATCATTAGCACATATGGGTTACTATAGCACTTATGACTAATCATGGCCTAATTAGGCTTAAAAGATTCGTCTCGTCGTTTACAGCCTAACAGTATAATTAATTTTTTTATCTATATTTAATGCTTCATGCATATGTATAAAGATTCGATGTGATGTTTTTGGGTGAAATTTTTTGGGAAGGACCTAAGTATGATTTTGCTCCCTCAACCGCTAAAACTAGATGAGAGGCTCTTTCAACTACTGTCCGTCTTTTTTTTAAGGAAAAACTATTGTCCGTCTTACAGTATCTGGATAATGGTTTGTTCAGACATGGACGAGATGAAATTGATACTATATTTTAGGACGGAGTAAGTATTAAAACAGGATCAATTAATCTTCAGTTTGATAATACTTGATGTTTTGAATAATACTAAAGTCAAACTTTTTAAACTTCGATTATAAATAACTTTAAATATATTTATTTTAACCATTTGTATAGATTTATCTTTGAAAGTATTTCAACAAAATCATATATTTGTTGATATATACGTACGTACATATATATATATGTATGTATGTATGTGTGTGTATATATATGTATATGTATGTATATCCTATAAAACTATATATATTTTTATCCCACTTAGTTTAGTTATTACCAATTCTCTGTAATTTTGTGCTTCTGCGTCACCTGTTTTACACCAACCGTTCCCTCTTAGTAGATGCGTTTTGGTAGATGGATTAAAACCTTGCTTTGCCAGGCTATCCTGGTTTAACTACCTAAATAACCTTGCCCATGGCGGAGAGCCACTTAATTTACGTGAAACTTCTCCGTGGCTGATCCAAAACAGTAAGCCTTGAAACCATGAGCTATTGCCCAGCTAGGCTAGCTTTATCCTCGCCGGGCAAAGTTAGAGAAGGATCCAAACGTGTCCTCGTCACTTCCTACCGTGTCTCCCTGGCCAAAAACTGTCGTCCGGTTTGTTTCCCCACCTCTGCCTGCCATAAAAGCTTCAGCCGCCTCCTCATATTCTTCAAGAAACAGCAAGGTAATTATTCCTATTCTTCTTGAACAATATACACTCATTCAGTTTATTGGCCTATATTTCTTTTTTTTTCAGTTATACTAGGTTGATTTGATTGTTGTGTTGTTTTTGATATTATCCAATAACCAAAGAAATGTAGAGAAATTTGTTTGGCTTTGGCTTTCTTCAGATTTCTACCGACACTATCCGATGGTTAGTCCCCATGGAATTCCCAATTTCCCGTCCAAAGCAGTTGTTGCAGCTGCATATACTTCCACGGACATACAATCAAGCGATTGCGTTGGCGAACCTGATCCCACCTCCGTTCTAGATCGTTTCTCCGGCGATCGGAACTGCTCTGCCGGTGGCCATCCGGTCTCGGCATCCACGCCCCGCCCTCTGACACGTAGTCGACGGCGGCCACCGCATATCATCGGTTAGCCATTCCTGGCGCCGCCGACCACATATTTTTAACGACCTATTCCCCCTAGGTCTAAGCGCCGCTTAGGGTTAGATTGTGGGATCGCTAGTGTGATTATCCTAGCAAGGGTAATTCACTTTGTTTCTCTGTCTTTGATCGCCATCATGGCATCAGCTGGGAGTGGATCGTGTGGGGGTGGCGAGGAGGCGGCTGGCAGTGCAAAGGAGAATGTTGAGGATCTCCTGCTGAAGCTCAACCTCACTGAAGCCGAAGAAACCATCCTGGACGCCAGTGATGATGAGGAGGATTCATCAAAGGTAATTGAATGGGCGGTGGTGGGGAAGGTTCTCTTCCCTTCTACGGTGTCCGTGAATACAATTCGTTCGGACATGCGGCATGCATGGGGTAACCCATGTGGGCTTAAAATCAGGGCGATTGGAGAGAAGGCTTCTAATATGTTCCTGGCAGAATTTGGATCCAAGGTGGAGTTGGAAAGGGTTATGGCGGGCTCGCTATGGATGGTAGGGAAGCATGCAATAATTCTGCAACCATATGATGAACGACTTAGCGCTGATGAGATAGTCTTTGAGCGTATAGAAGTGTGGGTTTGGCTCTTGAATCTGCCTCTGGGTTGGATGAATAGCCAGAGGGGGAGTCGTGCGATGGGAATGATTGGTGATGTGGTGAAGATGGACGTTGATGATGATGGTAAGGCCACTGGTGCGTTTCTACGTGCACGGGTTGCCATCGAGATTGGTAAGCCTTTACTTCGTGGAGTTCTTATTCGCTTCAGTAAGACGGAGGAGCCGAGGTGGATTGCAGCGCAGTACGAAAGACTTCCTTTCTACTGTTTCACTTGTGGCATTATGGGGCACTCGGAGATTGAATGCCCTACTCCTGTTCCAAGGGATGCCGAGGGTAAGTTGCCATATGACGCTATGCTGAGGGCGCCTGAGGAGCGTCGTCGACATCTCCAATCTTTTTCTGATGCAGCAACCGAATCCTTTGGTAGTGATTCTTCCTCAGGTGCCAGGAAGCAGAAAATGAAAGGTGATGGTGGTCAGGGTTCAAAGGAAACTGAGGGATCTTGTCATTCGACCTCGGCCTCGGGGGACGGGGATGACGGGTTAGAAGTGCAGTCCCCTCTGAAGAAGGTGCCATCAAAAGGGGAATTAAGGGGAAAAGGAGAGCGTGAGGTGGTGGCTGCTAGGAAGCTTAATCTGGACGTGGAGCTACCAGCTAAGCAGTTTGTCAGGAAGAGGAAAACCAAGATGCATACACCAGATTTGAATGTGCCGATGGGTTCGCATGCTATTGTGCCTGTTGGTTTGGTGACCTCTAGAGTTTCCCAGCTGGACAATGGTGTCGAGCAAGGGGAGATCATTTTGGCGGAAAACCAAAAGAAACAAAGAAGGGGAAGTCTTTCAAAACAATGCGAGATCGGCGGCGGCTGCGCGTGTCAGCCCCCGCCGGGCACAATGAAAATCTTATGCTTGAACTGCCGGGGCCTGGGGAAGCCCGAGGCAGTTCGTGAATTGTGTAGCTTGTGTGAGTTGCACCGCCCGTGTTTGGTCTTCTTATCGGAGACGAGGTTCTTCAGTAATGATGTGAGTGGTTTGGTCAGAACCCTGCGAATGAATGGTGGTTTGGGTGTGGGGAGTTTTGGTCGTGGAGGAGGTTTGGCGCTGTTATGGAACAAGGAAGTTGAAGTGAAACTAGAATCTTGTGATAAACTTCATATTGATGTGACGGTGAGGCTCCTTTCGGCTTAGGACAGTGAATGGCGCTTCACTGGTTTTTATGGTGAGGCTAGAAGGGAATTTCGGCATCGCAGCTGGGATCTTTTAAAACTACTTAATGGGAGATCCGATCTTCCGTGGCTGTGTGCGGGAGATTTTAATGAAGTTCTCCAAGCTAATGAGCAGTTTGGAGGCCAGGGTAGATCAGAAAGGCAAATGGAGGGTTTTAGGGATGCGGTGTTTGTCGATCTGGGTTTCTTTGGGTTGCCATATACGTGGGACAACAGGCAACCGCAGGCTACTAATGTAAAATGCCGGCTTGACAGAGGTTTAGCTAATGGAAACTTTCTGCAACTTTTTCAGTCTGTCAAAGTGTGGCACATCCAAACTACTGAATCTGACCATTGTTGCTTGGTGGTGGAATGCTGGAAAGAAAGATCAAGTAGGCGGCGGCGCCGTAAAGGTTTTCCGGTATGAAAATATGTGGTACCGAGATCCTACTTACCAGCACATGGTTGAAGAGGCATGGAGGGGAATGGGCAGGACTGAGGATTTAGCTGCCCTATCATCAGGTTTATCCGGTGTCACATTTGAGATGAGTACCTGGGAGCACTCCTCTTTTGGTTCTGTCAGACAACAATTGTCTGCATTACGGCAGGAACTGGAGCAAGAAAGAGGGGCGGCGGTGTTGGTTGGTCCATCCCGTAGGGAGAAAAATATCATGGCAAAGATCTCTGAGGTTCTAACTAGAGAAGAAATAATGGAGCAGAATGGAATGGTTGAGAGAAGGGGACCGCAATATTGCGTTTTTCCAAGCAAAATCAAAAGAACGTGCTCGGGTTAATCGCATTTCGGTGCTGAGAAGAGAGGACGGTTCTGTTGCCACTACTCAGGAAGAATTAGAAGAAACGGCAATGGAATTTTACTCTTAAGTTGTTCACAAGGCAGGAGATGCTAGACCCAGGACCTATACTGGAGCATATTCCTGTTAAAGTTTTGCCGGAGATGAATGAATGGCTGTTGAGACCATATTCAGAAGAAGAAATAAAACGGGCAGTTTTTGGCATGGGTGCTAATAAGGCCCTCGGCCCGGATGGACAGACTGCCGGTTTCTATCAACGGCATTGGGACACGGTGGGGAGCAATGTGACCTTGGCGGTTTTGAATTTTCTGAACTATCCATGCCGGCGATGACTAATAACACGGCGATTGTGTTGATCCCTAAGGTGAAAAACCCGCAGGAAGTCAAGCAGTTCAGGCCAATCTCTCTGTGTAATGTTTTGTATAAGAACTGCTCAAAGGTGTTGGCAAATAGGCTACATCCTCTCCTGGATGATGTTGTGCCGGATGAACAAAGTGCCTTCATCCCGGGCAGATTAATTACTGATAATGTACTTGTTGCCTATGAATGTACACATTACCTCAAGAGGAAAAAAGGGAACACGAGAGCTTGTGCAATTAAACTGGATATGGCTAAGGCATATGATAGGGTTGAGTGGTATTATCTTCATCAGATCATGCTAAAGCTTTCCCGCAAAAAAAAAAGATCATGCTAAAGCTAGGTTTTCATGAGGATTTTGTTGCCCAAATTTGGAGATGTGTATCTTCAGTGTCTTTTGCTATAAAAGTTAATGGAGTGTTGTCGAGTAACTTTAGTCCTTCGAGAGGTATACGGCAAGGGGATCCCATTTCACCGTACTTATTCTTGTTGTGTGCAGAGGGACTGTCAGCTATGCTCAAGTCAGTTGGCCCAGTGTTTTTATCCAGAGGAGTTCGCGTGGGTGTCCATGCGCCATGGATATCACACCTACTCTTCGCGGACGATTGCATTGTTTTTTCTGAGGCGTTGCGAAGAGGGGCAGCTAGACTACGAGAGATCCTTAAGATTTATGGGCTTGGATCAGGACAACTTGTCAACAAGGAGAAATCGGCGGTTTTTTTTCAGCTCGAATTGTTCTGATGAGACAAAAGAGGAGGTTAGGAATGAGCTTAGTATCACAACGGAAGCTCTTTCTGACAGGTATTTGGGTTTGCCAACTGATGTGGGCCGTTCAACAAATGAAACCTTAGAATTTTTGCCGGCAAAAATTAAAGGACAGATTGGTACCTGGAGTGGAAGGGAAGCAAGTAGTGCTGGTAGAGAAGTTCTGCTTAAATCAGTAGCACAGGCCATGCCAACATACTCTATGAGTTGCTTCCTCCTATCCAAAACTACTTGTAGAAAGATGAGATCCACAATTGCGAATTATTGGTGGGAGGATCAGGAACTAACCAACGGATGCATTGGCTTCGATGGGAAGAATTGATCAAGCATAAATCGAATGGTGGTATGGGTTCTGGGATCTTCACTTGTTCAACAAGGCGATGATAAGAAAGCAAGGATGGAGATTGATCACTCGACCAGACATTTTATGCGCGAGAGTGCTTAAGGGACGTTATTACCCTGACGGTGATTTCCTGAATTGTGCAAGGAGACGACATTCTAGCCACACGTGGCGTGCAATTGTGGCTGGAAGGGAAGTGCTTGACAAAGGATTGATCTGGAGGATTGGCAATGGTGCTACCACCAATATTTGGCGAGATCGTTGGATCCCTATGCATTTTGATGCTAGGCCAATAACACCAGCAGTTGGCAGCAGGTCTCCTTGGTGTCTGAACTTTTGTCGGACGGCAAACAGTGGAATGAGCAGCTCATCCGGGAGGTGTTTTTCCCTTTTGATGCAGATGCGATTTTGAGGATACCGGTCTGTCCGCAGGAGGAAGATTGGTGGGCATGGGAACCTGAGAAACACAGGGAATATACGGTGAAATCAGCGTATCACAAACTGTTGGATGTTTCACGGAATGCTGACCAGTCGGCGGGTGGATCGGAGGATAAAACATGGAGTAAACTCTGGAAATTGGTTGTCCCGCCAAAGGTGAAGATTTTCTGGTGGAGGGTGATCAACGAATTTCTTTCGGCGAAGGAGATCCTGCATCAGTGCCATGTGGAACCTTTGGCTTCCTGTGAGAGGTGTGGGGCTGCAAGGGAATCTATTATTCATGCACTCATGGATTGCCCGGTTGCAAAATTGTTTTGGTTGAAGTTCAGACATTTCACGAGCGTCAAACTTCAGAAATTACATCCCGTCACATGGGCCAGTGATCTGTTGAGGGATGAAATATGCGGTGAAAGGGATAGATGCATAATTATTATCGGGATGTATTCCTTGTGGACTCAGAGGAACAAATATCGGCATGGGGAGGCAGAAATTCCAATGAATTTAGCTGTACAATGGTGTGTTGATACTGCAATGGACCTGTGGCATTTGTGCAAATAGAATCATCAAGGTGATGTTCGGCAGCCTCAGGCAAGATGGATGCCTCCAAGTAATGGCTGGTATAAATGTAATGTGGATGGAGCTTTCTATGCTGATCAGGTGCAAGGTGCGTCAGGTGTAGTCCTGCGCGACGCCTCTGGGTTCTTTGTTGGTGGGCGAGTAAAATGGATCAGGCATGGTCTGGATGCGCTCACCATGGAAGCTTGGGCTTGCCTAGATGGGATTGCACTTGCTCAGGAAAAAGGAATCCCTCGGGTGGTCTTTGAAACTGATAGCCAGGAGTTGCTACAGTTTTTGGTTAGTGCTGGAAATCAACGCTCGAGGATCTCACCAATCGTCAGGATAATTCTGGATCGTTGTCGATCTTTTGCAGAGGGTAAACATTATAAAGTTTCTACCTAGTCAAAATATATCACCCAAGCTATCAATGTAGAGGGTAAACAAGATCAAATGGGCTGTACAAAGGAATATAGGAATTTCCACCCGATTACATTAAAAAATAATATGCATAAGTTAAAGTAATTGCGAGAAAGAAAGGATAAACATGCTTAAAGATGTTTGTTCTGTATGACTTGCCTTGAGGGACGAACAGGGTCTTGGGATCCTCCTTGCAGACGAGCAGACGAACGCAGACTCCTCACACATGTCGGAGACTAAGCGAAAGAACTAAAACAGAAAAAAAGTTCATAAGAACACACAACCACTACTGTTTGGCATTTTTAATGTGTAGAGCTCATTTTTACAAAATTTTAGAGATTTGAATCACCCGAATCAGAGTTCGGATGAATTAGTTATGATTTTTCTAAGCTTTAGGTCCAATTTTTACCAATTTCAGAAAACGATGAAGGATTTATGACGCAACAAATAATTTAATTTATATTTTAAAACAGAGATTATTGCGTCATCAAAAGGAATGGACGGCCCCGATCGATCGGTGTCAATCGGACGGCTCAGATCGATCCAACCGGATCGGGTCAACCAAAGTCAAAGTCCGCCACGTGGCGCTGACCGGGCAGCCACGTGGGCTGGAAGGGAATGACGTGGCAGATGACATGGCAGTGCCACATCATCACCGGAGGTTGCGGCACTGGAAGGCCTCGCCGGCGGCGAACGGCGACGCGGCGGCGGCGGCCGAGGGGTCAGGGAGGTAGAGGGGATGGAGGCGATACTCACCGGCGAGAAGGCGACGGTCGGCGACGATGAAGGTGGCCGGCGACGGAGAAGACGATGGCGACGACGCAGGTTGACGGCTTCTGCGAACTCCGGCAAGGGACGACGCCGACAAGGTTGTGGACGGCCTTCAAATCCTCCTTGCGAACTCACTGGTGCTGTCGGCGACCGAAAAGGAGGACGGGACGTGGCCGGCGACGAGGACGGAGGCGGCAGCGGTTCAGGATGACGACGACGACGACTCGTTTCCGGCGAGGTCCGGCGGCAATGGAGGATAGGACGAGCTTCGCCTCGTCCTTGCAGTGTCAGGAAGAAGACGGAGACCGAAGACGATGACGGACGGTGCCCGGCGACGATGCCGAAGGCTGCGGCGAACTCCGGCGAGCGCGGAGAAGACAACTTGGGGCGTTTCTGTTGGAATTGATATATGGGCTAAGGCCCATGTGGAGATTAATTCCTAGGAAAATCACAAAAACCCACCTCATGGGAATCACACATGTGAACCTTTAGTACCACCTTGCTAGTTCAATGAGAGTGAGACCTCCTTAAATAGGAGAGTGCTCTCTAGGGCACTTGAGCAAGAATGAAGTAGAGGAACACACGCGCGCGCTCGCTCGCCTCGCCTGGCCCGGGCACGGGCCAGGCCGCGCGCGCACACGACATGCGCGTGAATGGTCTGCCAAAATTGGCTCCTCGTGCTTGCGCAGATGCGGCTTCCTTTTGCAGTTTTGTTTTGCTACTAACCGGATCTTTCCATGCGCGAGGTGGTGTAGTTTGGATAGGTTACGCGCGGACTATCGGGTTCGGTTGCGATATGGAAGGCGTATTGATCACACGTCCTATATATACCGAACCGCTACCTCTTTACAACATACGTGAAAAACAATCTAGGGTTTGCCTTCCTCTATACTGCGCTGCCACCATAGTCTACTCCATGCCCTCCACCGGCGTGCACCGGCGATCGGGAGAGCAGGTCTCCGGAACCGTCGTCCTCGTGAAGTCCTGCACGGAGAGGGCGAATAAGGTTTTTGGGAAGCGCTCTGCGCGACTGCTTGCTGTTCGTCCACCACGGCTCGTCTTCCTCGTTTGTCGGTTGCGGCTCGCCGTCGTCCTCATCTTCCGCCCCCAGTTGTTCGCACTGCGCCAAATCCTCCTACTCAGAACCACCCTCGGTACAAGTTCATTATGTTTAATCTACTACTGCATCTGTTTAATTTATTCGTGTGTAGCTCTTTAGTATACATGTGTAGATTAAATTTCATTGAATTGTTCATGTTGGTTTATCCATGTGTTGCCGTGCTTTATTTATGGAATGTCATGATTTATTTGTGGGATAGATTAAATCATTATGTGCTTATATTTTCAACAATCCAAAAACCTTATTTTAGGCACTCTGATTTTTCGATGGCTGGTTTTGCTGATACACTAAGGCCGGATAAATTCACCGGTGTGTACTTTAAGAGATGGCAGATCAGGGTCACTCTATGGCTGACGGCTATGAAGTGCTTCTGGGTTAGTACTGGCAAACCTGAAGGGATTCTAACTGCCGATCAGCAGAAAGAATTCGTGGAAGCCACTACTATGTTAGTGAGAGGCATTCTTAGCGTTCTTGGTGATCGTCTTGTAGAGTCATATATGCATATGACTGACGCAAAGGAGTTGTGGGATGTGCTGAATACCAAATTTGGTGCTACTGATGCTAGCAATGAGCTGTACGTCATGGAGCAATTTCATGATCATAGGATGGTTGAAAATCGTTCTGTGGTCAAACAGGCTCATGATATACAGACCATCGCTAAGGAACTCGAACTCCTGAAGTGCGCCTTACCCTACAAGTTTGTGGCCGCGTGTATTATTGCGAAGCTCCCTCCTTCTTGGAGAAGTTTCTGTACTGCACTAAAACACAAGAGGCAGGAATATACCGTTGAGGGTTTGATTTCGTCTCTTGATGTTGAGGAGAAGGCTCGGGCTAAGGATGTTGCGTCTAGGGGCGATGGTGGGCAGTCAAGTGCTAATGTGGTGCACAAGCCCTCGTACAAGAACAACGGGAAATTCAAAGCTCAACAGACTACCAACTTCAAGAAGAAGAAGAACAACGATAATCAAGAGGAGAGGACTTGCTTCGTGTGTGGCTTGCCTGGNTTCAAGGCATAGTCCATTGTTCAAGTTGTGAGTAAGTGTAGCTTGGAGTTCTAGGTGGATGTTCAACCTTAACCGGTCTCCATCGCAATACTGATATATAAACAGTACATTGGAACAGGCAAATCTCTGGCTTTTGAGATTTGGTGGGGGATTGTTGGAATTGATACATGGGCTAAGGCCCATGTGGAGATTAATTCCTAGGAAAATCACAAAAACCAACCTCATGGGAAGCACATATGTGAACCTTTAGTACCATCTTGCTAATTCAATGAGAGTGAGATCTCCTTAAATAGGAGAGTGCTCTCTAGGGCACTTGAGCAAGAAAGAAGTAGAGGAACACACGCGCGCGCTCGCTCGCCTCGCCTGGCTCGGGAACGGGCCGGGCCGCGCGCGCACACGACATGCGTGTGAATGGTCTGCCAAAATTGGCTCCTCGTGCTTGCGCAGATGCGGCTTCCTTTTACAGTTTTGTTTTGCTACTCTAAACGAAATTCCGGAGTTAGTTTTGGAAACTAATTAGATCTTTCCATGCGCGAGGTGGTGTAGAGTTCGGATAGGTTACGCGCAGCCTATCCGGTTCGGTTGCGATATGGAAGGCGTACTGATCACACGTCCTATATATACCGAACCGCTACCTCTTTACAACATACGTGAAAAACAATCTAGGGTTTGCCTTCCTCTGTACTGCACTGCCACCGTAGTCTACTCCATCCCCTCCGCCGGCTTGCACCGGCGATCGGGAGAGCAGGTCTCCGGAACCGTCGTCCTCGTGAAGTCCTGCACGGAGAGGGCGAATAAGGTTTTTGGGAAGCGCTCCGCGCGACTGCTTGTTGTTCGTCCACCACGGCTCGTCTTCCTCGTCGATCGGTTGCGGCTCGCCGTCGTCCACATCTTCCGCCGCCAGTTGTTCGCACTGCGCCAAATCCTTCTACTCAGAACCACCCTCGGTACAAGTTCATTATGTTTAATCTACTACTGCATCTGTTTAATCTATTCGTGTGTAGCTCTTTAGTATACATGTGTAGATTAAATTTCATTGAATTGTTCATGTTGGTTTATCCATGTGTTGCCATGCTTTATTTATGGAATGTCATGATTTATTTATGGGATAGATTAAATCATTATGTGCTTATATTTTCAACAATTTCGGAGGGAGAAAAAGTGTGGAACCGGTAGAGGAGGTTGAGGGGATTGAATAGTACGATAAGATTATCAATTCCCCTCACTCAATAGTGAATAACGGTTGATGAAGAGGGAGATCGACGCTGGTTTTCCATTGATGCCGGAATTCAAAGAGGGAATAAATTCGTTGGTTTAACAACGAATTAATTGGGGATTTCATGGGGGAATTGATGAGTAAGAGTAGAGGATTCGATTTTCGCATTTTCTTCGAAGAGAAACCTCACGGAGAGGGAGATCGGCCGGCGGCGGCGGCGCACTGTCTTGCCGACCACGGGACGGCAGCGACGTTCCAAACGGCTGGAGGTTGGGGACGCGTCCGACATGTGGGGTCCGCCTGTCAGCGCTGGTTGTCCCACTTCTCACGTGCTGGCCCAAGGTGGGAAGCAGGCTGGCCATTGGGCCTTGGCCCAACCGAGAAAAAAGCAGGGAGGGAGGGAGAAAAGAGAGAGAGGGAGAGGGAAAAAGAGGATGGGCCGCAGGGAGGGAGAAAGGGAAAGGTATAAACGGGCCAGATTATGCCCAAGGACTTGGAGAAGACTTTTAAAACCATTTTTCATTTAAGTAATTTCTGAAATGATGTTTCATTGATTAAAAATACTTCCTATACTCAAATAAATCCTAGAAAAATCTGGAAAATACTTGAGCACTTAAAATATTTACATAAATTTTATCTTGGCTATTTTTCTGTTGAAATTTTCCATAGATTTTAACCTAGTTTTTCTTTTGCATTTTAAATTATTCTCAAAAATACATTAAACAAATGATTTATTTAATTAATAATTTTTCAGGCTGTGACATCTTACTCTTGCAAAGCACCCCCGGTGTTGCTGGCAGTAGATTGTAATCCCGCTATTTCTTGAGATAATGGAATCCTTTACTCAAAAAAAAAAAACTTCCATGGACATGATTTCTCTATCCAATCGCTAATGCTTATTCATTCATGGTTCATAGGCTTTCCAGGTATTATTTATGGTTCATAGCACCACAATATCCTGACGCTTGATGCATGATCAAGCGGACGTCACTGCAAATCTGCAATGACTTACCAAAGAACTAATGGAATCAGTGGTAGATCCAGGATTTCACCTAAGGGTATTCAAAGTCACACGAAGATATTTGTCTAAACAAAATTATCAAACACAATCAAGATGTGCTACCCAAAAAACAAGCCTTCATTAAGAATGTCCAGAATATATGTGCAGTATCCACCTTTGCTGTCAGATTCTGGATTTTAGCTTCCAAAGCTAGATATAAACTGCACAATCATCATTCCTCCATCTAAATTCTAAATTCTAAGTATTATCGAAAGACAAGGCAGACCATGCTACCAATTAAGTTAATCAATCAATCAATATATTATAATAGTGTGATCTCCAAAAAATAGTTTTAGGAAACTATAGTTAAATACAATTTTATTCAAAAGACAACTTGCCAGCTGCTGAGCTGCTAAGGCATGAATTAGAACATCACATACATTTTTTTGTTTAAAGATGTGAATGGCAAAATTGTCCTTTCCCATACGTGTGTACAAATATATATTGCCCTTTAGGCTAAGTCAATAGCATACAGTAAAATCCCTAAATTCCCTATTTTCACATGGTATCAGATCCCTAGCTCACCGATCCAATCGTCATCGGCGCGCCGGTGGCACCTCGCTGCCGGCGCGGCAACACCAAGCTACGTCGTCAAATCCAACAAGCAAGCAGCTAAGTCGTCGTCTATGTAGGAAGCAAATCGTCCAGTTCATCCTCAAGCCAAAGCAGCAACAACATCAACTTCTTTTGGTCTCTCATCAAGTCATCAACTAGCAAAATGAGAAACAATTCCAATGTAGATGATTCAGTTTTCGAATTGAATCTATTGTCTTCTTCTTATTCTTCAGTTTTTAAATTTATTCTCAAGTCAAACTACATATACAACATATTGTGCTATTTTAGAAGAGGAATAGATGATGGTTCAATTTTAGAATGAAAAAACATACCAACAACGTGAGGACGTTATGGGTTGTGGATGGAAGGATTATTTGTCTATTTGGACTATATACATATTTGTTTAATCCATTTTCCTAGGTATATATGTGTAGAATACCTATATATATATATATAATTTCTTTTGCCAAAATCAATGGGTGTTCAGTTGAATACCCTTGCACAGTGGATCTACCCCTGAATGGAATCATCTTTGTTTTTCTATACTACCTCCGTCTCAAAATACTTGTCGTTTTTAGGTTTTTGTTTTACAACGTTTGACTGCTCGTCTTATTAAAAAAAATTAGAATTATTATTTATTTTGTTTGTGATTTGCTTTATTATCAAAAGTAGTTTAGGTCTGACTTATCACTTTTTTATTTGCAATAATTTTTTGAATAAGATGAGTGATCAAAAGTTATAACACAAAATCCTAAAACGACAAGTATTTTGGAACGGAGGGAATAGTAGGGAAAGATTTATCTTGTGTTAAAAATGTTAGTATTTTCTTTAGAAACTTGGTTAAATTTGAAATAGTTTAACTTTGATTTTAGCCAAAACAACTTATATATAATCCGGAACGGAGAGAGTAATGTATACTACTGCTAAATACCTTTAAAAAAAGGACTCAAGGCTGTCTATGCTATCCATGTATCTAGACGAAACCGAACAAGTGGACAACACGTGACTGACTTCCACATGTTGACTGACTTCGGGGTTATTTGGATCCAGGGACTTTTTTTTAGTTCGTGTCACATCGGATGTTTGCACGTCAATTAGAAGTATTAAATATAGACTGATAATAAAACTAATTGCATAAATAAAGGCTATTTCACGAGACGATTTTTTTAAGCCTAATTAATTCACGATTAGCAAATGTTTACTGTAGCATCACATTCGCTAATCATGGACTAATTAGGCTCAATAGATTTGTCTCGCGAAATAGTCCAAAATATAGGGTGGGTTTTATTAATAGTCTATATTTAATACTTTTAATTAGTGTCCAAACATCCGATGTGATAGGGACTTAAAAAAAACTGATGGATCCAAACAGGGTCTTCATGTCTTGTTCCAACGACGGTCAAACTAAGATAAGACTCTGACAACGGTCAACGGCAGATGCAAGTGCAAGTGGGTGGATGTGAGTCACTGTGTGCAAGTTGTGAGGACACAAGCGGCTGCAAGAGTGTTTAAATTCATTGAGGCGAGACTGGGGAATCCAGCTCAAAGACGAACGCACTGCAAAACATAAGGTGCCGTTTTTGTGCTTCTAGCCTTCTAGGCAGGCAGGACTCAGGTGAGATGCACTACACTACTCTTCTATATCTTCTCTCCTCATGATTTGCATAACGGAGTAGTATATTTGTGTTTCTACTCCACTTTGCTGTCAAGCGCTCTTCTTATTGATTGTTGAGGAGTGAGGTGTAAACATTTGACAGAATTACAGCTAGCCTGATCTCATTGAATTACTATTGGTTGCACACAGAAATTCGCTTATAATAACACTGAACATGCCATAAATAGTTAGGATCTGTTTGGTCTGAGGCAAGTTTGTCAGTATCCCGATATGTATCCTAGTATCTTACAATACTACGATCATACGAAGTTAAAACGATGCCGATCCTACCTAGTATCCTAATTTTCATCGTATCCCGATCCTACTGTTCATTACTTTACGATCCTAGCAGATCTTATGTAGCATATTAAATTAAGCAAATAATATGATGGATTGAAAGTTATGTCAATAAATCCACTCAAAAGTTACATAAAATTAATTAAATTAATCAAAGTCAATATTATAGGCTTTATTTTATACTAAATATTAGTATAAATCATACATAATATATATATATAATGTGTACTTTTTTAAATCTGCTAGTATCTCGATACTAACGTAGTATCCTGATCCAGATACTACTTTACGAAAAACGATACTACTTGGTATCATACTGACAACCTTGATCCGAGGGTAAAGTTGGATGTGATATGGTTATCCGTAGTGTTTTTTTAAGGATATGTTATTCATGGTTAAGGTTGGATGTGACATGGTTATCTATAGTTCTAGTTATCCATACTTATGGCACTATTTATGCCATGTGTTTAGTAGGGTGGACGAGATAAGCAATTCATTCTTTCGCCTGCTAAGCTGCTCTGCTAATGAGTTGTTTTTTTTTTATGATTTATGGGGTTGATCAAACTTTACAATCAAACCAAACACAACATTCACATATTATATTGCTAAATATTGGCATTACCTTATCTTATAGTATTGCCAAATATTAACATTACCAACAAATAGTAAGATTTATTTTGACAATGGACTGAGGCCCTGCATCTTGCAGGTTACGAGGGCGTGCACCCTTATGTGCGGCAATCAACCGCAGAGAGTTACTTTTTTTTTTTTTTTGTTTTGAGCATCAACCGCAGAGAGTTACTATGCTTATGCTATTGGCCATATTGCTGCTGCTGTCGTATGGACAAGGAAGCATTCGTTGCTCATCTGTCCCCATTAACAGCACAGACATGCTCGCTTTGCTAGATTTCAAGAACGGCATCAAGAATGGGGTTTTACTCTTGAGCGACTGGAACAGCAACACCTCGTTTTGCTGGTGGAAGGGCATCAAATGCAGCCCCATGCACCCAGGACGAGTCGTGGAGCTGGATCTCAGTCGCCAAAACTTGTCGGGTACAATCGTTTCCTCCATTGGGAACTTGACAGCACTTCGTGCACTTGACCTGTCCTACAATGCCTTCTATGGTCACATACCTGATACCTCCTCTAAACAACCTACGGAAGATGCAGTCGCTTGATCTTAGTTTTAATTCTTTGGAAGGGACCATTCCACGTACCCTTACGAATTGTTCTAGCCTAGACTCTTTAAATCTCATGAAAAACATGCTAGTAGGCACAATTCCTTCACAATTTGGCGCCCTTTCAGGGTTAACAATTTTGATCCTTTCCAACAATAATCTTGCCGGGATGATCCCCCAAACCCTTGCTAACATCACAAACCTGGTAATAATAGATCTTGGAAATAATAAAATTGAAGGAACCATTCCTCATGAGCCTGGGCAACTGTCCGAATTGCAGGCGCTGTACTTAGACGGAAACAGCCTTTCGGGTGAAATTCCACGGCATTTTTTTAAAAATTTCTCATGGCTTGAAATGTTAAGCTTGCAGACGAATATGCTAGGCGGAAAATTGCCATTTAGTATTGGTGATGTCCTCCCTAGTCTGACATATCTTGATGTGGGCAACAATCTGTTTGAAGGTCCTATCCCAGCTTCTCTTGGCAACGCGTCATTACTAGACTCAGTATTTTTACAAAATAACAGTTTCACCGGCCAAATTCCTAGTTTTTTAGGAAAACTTTCAGAGTTGACTCATCTAAACCTTGAATTAAACATGCTTGAAGCGAGGGATAACGAAGGTTGGGATTTCTTATATGCTTTGAGAAATTGTAGCCAACTAACAACGCTCTCACTAGCTGGAAACAGGCTGCAGGGAGTTATACCAGACTAGCTATTAATACTCGGGCGTTGCCACGGGCAATATATTGATAGAACCCATAGAGCTATAGGATATAGCATAAAGATATATACGGAAAATACAGAACAATTATATATACAATGTAAGTTGAAGGACCTATAGGTTATACAAGCTTTGATGTTGGGTGCCAATAAGTTTTTTCTACAAAGCTTGTATAACAGTATAAGACACATGGTACCATGTACATGGTGTCATTGTAACCATTACAGCTGCACGTTTTTATGGATTTTGGTCCTTTTTGATAACTATTTATAAATTTAATTTATAGATAGTTTATGGATAGTTTATTGCAAAGATATGTCCAAGTTGATATTGTGATTACAATGAGAATTAGATGTATGGTGTACATAAATTTAAACTATATTTTGTATTGATGTATGGATAATCTTGAAATTTATATTGTATTAATTAAAATCCATTTAATTTATTTTTATTGTAGATGGATAGAATTGTTCACTTGTATTATGGTGGTAGAATAGTTGAACGCTATGTGGGTGCGAATGTTGATTTCGAGGATATGTCATTGTGCACCATTATGTTTCCGAACCCGCCAACATTAGATGAACTAACATGTCGAGCGAGGGAAACTCTTGGATGGACGAATGAGAATGTTGGAATTGCTATGTACGGTAGATATGATATTGGACAAGGACATTAGCTCACCTCGATTTGCTTCTTCCCTTTTTCTTTTTCTCCTTCGTCTTCGGCGCAGGCTTCGGCTTCTCAGGAATACGCACGAAATTACAGCACATCCAAAACCTATGACCGTACGCTTCCCAAAAATGACAAATTCGAAAAGCACACTCGTCCCCACACCAACACATTGAACGTGGAACGTCCAGGGCCCGGGGGTGGTAGCTGGCAAGGGGCATAGCCCACTGTATTCCTCAAATATGCCATCCTATAATTTAATAAGTAATTTTATATTTATATTTATTTTCCGATAATACAAACAAAGTACAGATGACTTGCACATACTTTCAAAATCGCACACTTGCAACTTAAAGATATTTAGGTGCTGTTTGGTTCGATTGCGGTAACGCAAACATGAATGGAAATGCTTCCGGTGGCAACCGATACCATCGTATCAAATTACGCTCTTTGTTTGTTCCGGCAGCGTAACGCAAAGGGATCAAACCACAATGTTTGGATGCGTGGGTGCGTATCCAGGTAACGGCAAGCGACAGGTGAACACGTAACCATTGAGAATTCAAAATTTCAACTACTTGGCCTTGCATATCTCCTCGTTGCACACATAACAAAAACAATATACCGGCAATTTTATCGGTTCTGCATCCATACAGGCCACATAGCAACAGTTCTAATAAACTTTGCATGAATACGCAACAGCAGGTTTACAGGTATAATACCAGCACTTCGAACTTTCTTGTTTGCTTCATTTTGAAATGGAGAATTTCAGAAATTAGTGAAAGGTCACATCAATCCAAATCCAACAATACTATACACAAAATCACCAAGGCCAACAAAAATTGGTCCTTTCATGATACAATAATTAAGAGAGAAAACATTCAAGAAGTTAAAAAAAAAACTTGTAGCGCTGCAAGTCTTGTTCGGTTGCCTGTTCCGAACAAGTTTAGAGGATTTGGCCCAATTTGGAGAAATTGTGTAGCCGCAATCCTTTTAACCTCCCAAACAGCAGTGTTAATCAACGGTTCCCAGACTGATTTCTTCAAACCAGCAAGAGGTTTAAAGCAGGGGGATCCCCTTTCCCCCCTGCTCTTTGTCTTAGTGATGGATGTTCTGAATGCTTTCCTAACACTTGCTGAACACAGAGGATTCTTGCAGAAGATGCGAAGAAGGCAGCAGCTGCCAGCCAATTCAATGTATGCAGACGATGTTGTGATCTTCTGCAAACAAGATGAAAGAGAAGCTGAAACAATCAAGGCAATTCTCACAACTTTTGGTCAAGCAACAGGACTCCAAACCAATCTTGCCAAGAGCTCCATGACTCCAATTCAGGGAATGAGTGACAGTTGGGACAACATTCAGTCCATTCTAGGCTGCAAGTTTCAACCTTTCCCCTTTGTTTACATGGGAATGTCCCTTTCCCTCTACAAGGCTACCAAGACAGAAACTCAACCTTTGTTGGATCAATTATCAAAAAAGATTGCAGGATGGATCCCCAAGTTTCTTTCACCTGATGGCAGAATCAGACTGATTAAGAGCGTTTTACTGTCCATCCCAATTCACACTCTTTCAGCCATTAATCTATCAAAATGGGCTTTCAAGGAAATAACCAAGAGATGTAGAACTTTTCTTTGGAAGGGACAAAAAGAGATCAATGGAGGGCATTGTCTAGTAGCTTGGGATGAAGTCTGTGTGCCGACAATCTATGGTGGTTTAGGAATAAAAAACCTAGAACTCTTCGGCCAAACCTTAAGACTGAAATGGTCTTTTCTACACTTCAAGCAAGCAGACAGGCCATGGACCAAAGTTTGGGAGCAAGAAAAGGAGTTGGACAGTCTTGCCAAATCCTTCATCAAGTGCTCAGTACAAGATGGAAAACTAACTAAGTTTTGGACAGACAATTGGATGGACAAGGGGCCCATAATACAGTCTTATCCAACCTTGGCCTCTTTTCTTGGCAGGACTAACTTAAATGTGCATCAAGCTTTAAAAGATAATAGATGGATCAGAGATATTCAAGGAAGCCTCTCTTTAAAAGCCATGGGGGAATACCTCAGCCTGTGGGATGATCTTCAGAATTTTTCTCTCTCTGAAAACAGCCAAGACAAAGCTACCTGGTTGCTTTCTACCATGGTCATTTCACTGCAGCTTCAGCCTATATGGCCTTGTTCATGGGAAGAACTAGTTCACTCACCAAAGAGCTGATCTGGGATTCAAAGGCGCCCTCTAGAATCAAATTCTTCATGTGGCTAGCAAAGAAAGGACGCTGCCTAACTGCAGACAATCTCCAGATCAGAGGCTGGCCAAACGAACCAAAGTGCTCACTCTGCCAAAGTTTTGATGAAACCTGTCATCATCTTTTTACCCAATGTGCCTTCACCAACGAAGTTTGGCGGCTAATCAGGAATTGGATCACCATTGTGTTCCCCCTACCAGGAGATCAAAACTGCAGTGTTACTGATTGGTGGTGGCAAGCAAGACAGCGTTTTCAGACGCGCTACAGGAAAATTTTTGATGCAATCACAATGCTCACTTCCTGGCAGATTTGGAAAGAAAGAAACAACCAAGTTTTCAACAACACAGCTGCAACTGCTTCACAGGTGTTCTGGAGCATCAAGGAAGAAATGGAAGTTTGGAAAGAAGTGGGAATCCTTTTAGAACCAGATTAACGTGAGAAGTCAGCTTATGTAAAACCTGCTAGGGATTGAGTAGGTCCCTTGTTCTTTTTTACTACTCTCGACTGTTTAATGTCGATTTGTAAAATGTAACCTCTTCCCACAATCTTAATAAAAATCAGGTCGGCCCTCGTTGGCCTGCCCGGCCAAAAAAAAAAAACTTGACTAATACATGCAACAAGCCAATGCCTAGCTACTGAGAATCACATTATACTCTCAAATTAGCCATGTTACACCTGTAAGTAGAAAAAGAAGGGGAGACAGGGGAAACTTAAGTCTTACAAAGCTTCCCTCAAAAGCTGTAAGCTTGTGATCTGCAAACTTCTTATTTATGTATATATGCACAATATCTAGGGAATGCGCGCAGTATGTGCATATCTTCAACCTATTAAACAGCTAGTTAGTTGTTCATTCATGTATACTACGTAATGCCTAATAAAACCATGTTTTGAGCTCAGTATGTAGTAAGATAGTATTGTCAGTATTCAGTAATTAGCAAAAAGCCACTAATTTACTATACCACAAAAACAAGCAGGCAAGAGTACAAAAACATGTGCATCACAAGCCATGCGACATGAAAACTGAAGATTAAAATCTAGGACAATTATGACAAAAAATCACACTTTTATAATGTGTTGACACCAACATCGAAAGTATGTAGACCAAGATAATGCCCATAAGAACAATTTTGTGCTCCACACATGCAGTGCACACATGCAGAAGCATTCAGACTTTCTTAGTTCCATACATTTAGTCATTCAGATTTGTGACGACAAATTAAAATTGATGTATGACATCTCAGATGCAATTATGACTTGTGAGCAGCACAACAATGCATTTCTTGCTTGAGAAAATTGCAGCCAGCACATCAATTATTCTTCTTAGCTACATCTAGTAATGAAAAAAAAATCAGAAATTAGTGAAAGGAATATTGCATGCAAGAATA
>CM002478.1:6042605-6170927 GCA_000325765.3 Leersia perrieri
TGGAGAATCATTTGATCGTAAGACTACAATTGTCGACATACATTTCGCTGCATCAATTGCTGAGAATCTCCATGCTGATCCAGATCCTAAGTCCATGGCAGAGTGCAAGAAGCGCTCGGACTGGAACAAATGGAAGGAGGCAATTGAAGCCGAATTGGCTTCCCTTACAAATAGAGAGGTATTCTCATCAGTAATACCTACACCTCCTAAAACCTTTCTTGTAGGTTTTTAATGGGTTTTCGTTCGGAAACGAAATAAGAACAATGAGGTGGTAAGATATAAGGCGAGGTTTGTAGCACAAGGGTTCACGCAGAGACCCGGCATTGATTTCAATGAAACATATTCTCCAGTTATGAGTGGAATCACGTTCCGATATCTAATATCACTTGCAGTACAAAAGCGTCTATCTATGCAGTTGATGGATGTCGTGACCGCATATCTTTATGGGTCACTAGATTCGGATATATATATGAAGGTTCCCGATGGAATCTCTATACCGAATAATGGTGCGAATCGCAACATGTATTGTGTAAAACTCAAAAGATTATTATATGGTCTTAAGCAGTCGGGAAGGATGTGGTACAACCGACTAAGTTAGTATCTTTTGCAGAAAGGATATTCCAATAATGATGATTGCCCATGTGTCTTCATAAAAAAATCCTCTACAGGATTTTGTATCATATCAGTGTATGTAGATGATTTAAATATCATTGGCAACACACAAGATATTGATGAAGCACGAGATCATCTTAAGACGGAGTTTGAGATGAAGGATTTGGGTATCCTTGTTCATCAGTCTGCATATGTCCAGAAAATATTGGAGAAATTCAATATGGACAAGTCATATCTAACCAAAACTCCCATGGTGGTTCGATCTATAGATATGAAGAAATACATATTTCGACCACGAGAGGAGGGAGAAGAGATATTGGGACCTCAATTTCCCTATCTCAGTCTCATTGGAGCACTAATGTATCTTGCAAGCAGCACCATGCCTGATATTGCTTTTGCAGTAAATCTGTTGGCAAGACATAGTGCTAATCCAACTAAGCGCCATTGGACTGGGGGTCATCAGATCCTAAGATACTTGAATGGCACTAGGGATTTGGGTTTGTTCTTTAAGAAAAACCATGATCCAAGTTTAATTGGATACACTGATGCTGTCTATTTATCCGATCCCCATAATGCCAGATCGCAGACAGGATATGTCTTTCTTCATGGAGGAACGGCTATTTCTTGGAAATCGTCTAAACAGACATTAGTAGCCACTTCTACTAATCACTCAGAAATTATTGCCCTATATGAAGCATCACGTGAATGTGTATGGCTTCGCAGAGTGATTAATCATATACAATAATCTTGTGGAATTGGTTGTATCGATTCACCGACGATTATCTTCGAGGATAATGCGGCTTGCATTGCTCAAATGCAAACAGGTTTTATAAAGAGTAATATTACGAAACATATTGCTTCAAAGCTATTTTACCCTCATCAATTACAAGAGAGTGGTGAAATTAATATATTGCAAACAAAGTCTTGTGATAACCTTGCAGACTTGTTTACGAAGTCATTACCAACCTCCACATTCCAAAAATGTGTTGAAGGAATCGGTATGCGATGACTTCGGGATTTGCAAGAACCAGGGGGAGTGATTCCCTAGATTAAACCTGTTAATGGAAATATTGTACTCTTTTTCCCTTTCTCTTATGAAAGGTTTTTAATGAGGCAATAGAGCAATGTAAATATCATATCTCTATTTTTCCCATTGGGTTTTTAAAGAGATGTATTTTGATTCCCATATTTTTCCTATATGGTTTTTGGGGAGTTATTCTGTATTATGACAAGTTGATCATAATATCAAGAAATTCTTATATGAGTTTTTCCTTTAAGGTTTCTCATTAAGAATTAACGTATATGTCATATCATTTTCTCCTTATTTTTCCCACTGGGTTTTTAAGGAGTTTTAATGGCATATATATAACAACATATATAGTTTCTCCTCAAGTTTTTTCTACAGGGTTTTTGGAGGAGTTTTACCTATTGGTTGAATCATGAAGACAGTCACGAGGAGTCAATTGCTCAAGGGGGAGTGTTACAACACAATTAACATGTGATCAATTGAGGATTAATCTAACTTCTCCTCTAACTTACCCCCTCTAACTCCTCTTCTAATTGTCTTATAAACAGACCCCTACTGTACACTAAAAGATTAATAAGAATCACTTTCATTCCTATTCTCCACTGTTCATTCTCTGCAATGGATTAGTCTATATAGTAACCAGCATTTTCGCTGCAGTAAAATAGAAAGTTCTTAAGATGACATGGCAAAAAAAAATCGATGAAGTAAAGAAAATAGGATTCTTACTTTCGAAGCTATGGATGTCAAACAACGTAATCGATATTCATTTGGTTTAACTCTAGCCTAGAGCACTATGCAAATCAAAGAGGCAATAGAATTGGGGAAATTGCTCTTACTAATAGAAATAGTACTCGAAAGGTTTGGGTTGTTGAAGGACGAATTTATCTTCAAAGTAGGTAAACCAACATGAATTCACGTGACAGATCGTATATACTTATCTAACTTTGACCGAGTTTATAAAAAAAGTACGGCTACACAAGAGACCCTATTTTCATTCGGAAATAGTATTTTGTTACTGCAAGCTACTAACTCCGTTTCATAAAATTTTGATTTTTTTTCTCGCAATACTTGACTATTCATCTTATTAAAAAAAACTATAGAAGTATCATTTATTTATGGATAAAGTCCAAATTGCCCCCCTCAACTATTGTACGAGTTCTTTTTACCCCTAAACTCAAAAATCAGACGCCATTCACCCTAAACTTTATAAACCGGACATGAAACCCCCTCAGCATTATTTCAGATGGTTTTGACCAGGTCAAGTTAATAAAATAAATATAAAAATAATCGGCCCACATGTCATTCTCTTCCTTTTATTTTTTCCCTCTCTTCTTCCATTCTTCCAGGTTGCTCCCATATTAATTTTTTATGACACGTGGGTCCATTATTTTTTATATTTATTTTATTGACTTGACCTGGTCAAAACCACCTGAAATAGTGCTGAGGGGGTTTCTGTCCGGTTTACAAAGTTCGGGTTGAATGATGTCTGTTTTTTGAGTTTAGGGGGTAAAAAGAACTCTTACAATAGTTGAGGGGGTAATTCGGACTTTATCCTTTATTTATTTGTGACTTACTTTAATATATAAATATTATAATTACTTTAAGGACACCTTATTTTTTTATGTTTGTATAAATTTTTTGAATAAGACAAATGGTTAAACATGTGGTTAAAAAACAACGGTGAAGCGATTAGCGTCCGAACGTCTGATCCGGGACGATTTATCAGACGTTGTTTCACGCCACATAAAATAATATTTCACATGTTTCACTACTCGATATAAAATGTTTCAGCGAAAAATGTTTCAGATATTTTATGAGTCGAAGAAAAATATTTCACCACTCGGTAGAAAAATATATTTCAATCTCTTGCTTATAAAATATCGAGATTCATCCTTTGAGACATCAAACGAACCCGAAAAAATTCAAAGACAAAATTTGCAACAATATTGAAATACTCATTAAAATATTAGGGTCCAACGCAAAGAAACATCAACATACATTAGCTGAAACATCAAAAAATCATAAATCATGTTAATCCAGATCTAACTTCCTCTTTGTTTTCGATGGCCTTCTTCGGCAATAACGACGAGCTCCACCTTGTGTTGCCGCCAAACTTTACATTTTCAAACGAACCCGCAAATGTTTCGCCGAGCGCCGTAGCCGGAGGACGCCACCGTCGCTTGGCGCCGCAGCCGGACGCCGCCACCGTCGCCGGGCACCACAGGGTCTCGACCAACGGCGGCGGCGCCGCCTCGACAACCGACGGCTTCGTGAGGAAGGAAACGTGGAGACTGAGCGAGGAAAAGTAGGAGAGAGGAGGAGCGAGAAAGTGAAAAGTGAAAAAGTAACCGGGACAGTTAGGCCCTGTTTAGTACCAAAAAAATTCACCCGAAAATATCACATCGAATCTTTGGACACATGTATGAAGTATTAAATATAGATAAAAAAATAAAACTAATTACACCGTTAGGCTGTAAACGACGAGATGAATCTTTTAAGTCTATTTAGGCCATGATTATCCATAAGTACTACAATAACCAATATGTGCTAATGATGGCTTAATTAGTCTTAAAAAATTTGACTCGTGGTTTCCAGGCTAGCCATGGTTGAAATTAGTTTTTTCATTCGTGTCCGAAAACCCCTCCCGATATCCGGTTAATCGTTTGATGTGATATTTTCGCCAAAAAGTTTTATAAGAGGAAAGAGTGTCCGACGAATTCTTCTGATGACGTGGCCTGAACTCTCTTTTGTGGGTGAAGGATAACCATCGGAGGAGGTCTCCGCGCTACAAGGATCAGCTGGGTCAACAGCTGATTGAAACCTCGTTTTTCTCGATCACATCCTCTACTAGTACTAGCTAGCATCACTCCAACCTGGCCTCCCTCTTCCACTCCGGCCGCCTCCTCCAACTCCCCAACCCGTTGACCTCCACGCTCCGCCGCCGCCCCACCCGCATGGCCTCCGCCTCATCGCCGGCGGCGGCGAGGGGACGACTGAAGCTCTACTCGTTCTGGCGCAGCTCGTGCTCGCACCGCGTCCGCATAGCACTCAACCTCAAGGGGCTGGAGTACGAGTACAAGCCGGTCAATCTCCTTGCAAACGAGCAGTCAAACCCAGGCAATTAACTTAATCAATTCCTTGCATTATGTTTCAGATTAAACTCTAGCTCCACCAACAGTTTCAGATTGATGCTCCTTTTTCGAGTTTCATAGTACTTTTTAGAATCAATAGCATATGGTTACAGGAGCTTTATGTTTGCAGAATTTGAGAAGCTGAACCCAATCAAGTATGTCCCGGCATTGGTCGACGGCGACACAGTCATCGCCGATTCGTTTGCAATCTTGCTGGTGAGGAAAGGCATGACAAATCAATAGTATAAATCATTTTTTCCTGATTAGTTTCAGTGTCACAATTAATGGATGTGGTGAACTTTTTCTGTGAGGTGATGTAGTATCTTGAAGACAGGTACCCTCAGCATCCTCTGTTACCACAAGACCCAACAATGAAGGCACTCAATATCCAGGTACATACATCTACTGGTTGATTTGGTGCCATCCAAATAAAATGCATGAGAATTACAAGAGATAATGTGTAATATTTTTGAGCTAAACGTATCCTGTTATAGTCCCTCTGAAGGAAAAAAAAAACATTCCTAGCTTAATCAATGTTTGACTGAACGGAGTTAAGCGTTTTACAATGGTGAATTGGTGATGAGCGGGTAGGAAATCAGGATTGTTATTCTGCCATTCATTGTCTGTGCATCTTGTGTTCTTGGGCATAAGAAATTCTGAACGAGGAAAAAAATGCTCTTTTGGTTGCGCAGATCGCAAGCATTGTTGGTTCAAGCATTCAACCACTGCAGAATTATCCTGCCCTTGTGAGTTTGAACTTTGGTCACACTTCAAACAGGAATAGCAATTTCTCTTCTTACCATTTGCAGTACCGCTATGACATATGTATGGTTTTCTCCTTGCTATAAAGAAAAGGAAATTATGTTCTGAAATTTGTACCTATCTGCAGAACTATATTGAAGAGAAATTAGACTCACAGGAGACAGTTAAGTGGACCCAATATCACATCAACAGGGGCTTCACAGGTTCTGTACTTTTGCATAATTTCTGCTTAAGATAGATGAAACAAGTACAGGTTGGATATAGATTATTCAAATTCATATAATGGCTGCAATCCAATAATAAATTGTGATAATTTCACCTCCAAGTAAACAATCTCAGTTCTCATTGTTTTGAATTTCAGCTCTCGAGAAACTGTTGAAAGGCTGCATAACTACATATGCCACTGGAGATGAAGTCCAACTGGTTTGTGCTTTAATCAAGATGCTTCATCTTTAGTCATGCATAATTTTGCATACTTTCCCTGTGTAAAGAGTCTACTTTTGCCATTATCTTAAAAAAAAAGTAGGGAAAATTGCATAAACCACCCCAATTGTCTCTCTTGTTTTGAGATTGCACCCCATAACTTATTTTGTTGCAAAAGCCCACCCACCCAATCCATTTTGTTGCGAAAACCCACCCACTCTACACGTTGATGACAAAGTTACCTTTATTATGTGTGGGTAGTTGATTCAACCTATTTTTTTATGTGCATTTATAGTAGACCATATTAGCTATACGGACTTGTTAAGTGTGGCTATGTGGTGTGTTTGTCTTGAGCTCAATAATAATTTTAGACTCATCATCATGTCTAGAACCATCCAACTTTAGTTTCTTTGTCCTTTGTAGAGAGCCAACGTGAGTAAGTAGCTTGAAAGCAGTGAGTGGCAACTTACGGTGGTGCGTCGTGGATCACAATAAAAGAAATAGGTGAATCAGGGTTGAATGGGTGTGTTTTTGCAACAAAATTTATTAGGTGGGTGGGCTTTTGCAACAAAATGGATTATGTGGTGGAATATTAAAACATTAATGATAATTAGGTGGTTTATACAATTTTCCCAAAAAATTACTACTTATGACAAGGAATTTCACTTTTGTTATTGTTCATTCATGTCTTATAAATTTGTGGTCTGTTTACTCGTTGGTACCTCACAGGGAGACATCTTTCTAGAACCCCAGATATACAGTGGCATTAACCGCTTTGGGATCGACATGGTAAGCACATATATCGCATCATATTCAGATCTTCCTGCAGAGTAATTTGACATAAAGGGTTATTATATTGCGGTGCTCAACAAGAATGTTCAGTAATAATTCTTAGCATGAGGTTTGTCTGCAGTTAGTGATAAGAAATAATGGAAGTACATTATTCTTTAATTGCAGTCAAATTATCCTACCTTGGCCAGGCTTCATGAAGCCTATATGGAACACCCAGCTTTCCAAGCAGCACTACCAGAGAAGCAACCAGATGCACCGTCATCCTGAATTATGAATCCTGATCTTGTCTACATCAAAACATTAAACAAGGTTGTGAACTTGTGGATCAAACATTCCTCTTGAACATATCTTCTGATATGCTGCTGTAAGCACTACAGGCATGAACTGCGTTAACATATAGAATTAAATAACTCGTGTGGTATTTGAAGAAATGGATCTCTCACGGAATAGTTACATGAGCTCCAGTGTTTTCTGGTGGACGTCAAACTGTAGCAAGTCGGCACAACTGGGATGCTATTTGTCCCCATTTTGCTTACATCTTCCCTGCTTGTAGCTAACAGTTACAGAGTACTATTGAAGCTACTGTAATCTTGTAATCTGTTTACATTATATACATAGGAGAGAACCCACAAAGGTTCATTCCCTGACATCATTATAGATGATATCGTCGAGAACAGCATCCATTAATGTCCTGGCTCAGTTATAGCCATCAAAATAATGGAAGACCACGAAAGAACTACTTTCTCGTAACAAATTATTGCTGGGCAACAGCATTACATATTCCCTAGCAACCTGACAGAAGAGAAACATATGAAGGCGCTGTGCTTAATTACTTCACCAGATGATCAAAACACACTGATGGCAACACTTATTACCAAATTAATCTTCTTACTCGTTCCATGTGGCTTTGGAATTGAAGACGAATAGACGATGCACTACTAGGAAAGAGCAATGGCTGAAATTTGCTTAATTAAAAGAAGAAAAGCAAGGACGACGATTTCTCAAAATCTTACTTCAGTAACTTGTATGCATCATCCAGGAATTTTAATACCAATCTTGTGGCGATTTCTTTCCTTTTCTCCACAGCTTTGATGTCAGAGAGTGATAGCCCTTTGACTCTGTACATGAATCTCACCAGGTAACTCTGGATCTCTTATTTTAATCCTCTCTTTCTTTTCCTGACCGAGCTCCATGACGCAGTGCTGTTGTTCCAGTCTTGTTTACAACAGTGCCACACCTAGTCCAACTAGTTCCGCTCTGTGCTTTTACAGGGATGTATTAAGTTATTAATTAACCCTGCTCGTCCTATAGGGGTAATCTGAGTTTTGAATGTGACACCCCCAAAAAAAAACCAATAATAATAAATTAGAGCCATGCCATTACTATTTCTCAAAATTCGAGATATGTCATCCTGGCCCACATGTCATTGACTTAAATGGGTCCCACGTGTCATTGACTAGCGGATGGCATATCTCCAACTTTCAAAAATTACAATGGCATGGATCTAATTAGCCCACCAATATAGCTAGGAAGTTGCATTGTTTTTTTTACTGTGTGAAAGCTAGAATGACCCATTGCTTGTACCATTGGGGAAAGAAACAACTTGATTTAGATGAATAATGACATTTGACAAGAATATAAAAAATGCTCACAGTCGTCTATCAAGGTGGTCTTACCCGTAAAAATAAAAGGTGGTGATCTTTGATACAACCTATCCTTATTTTCCTCAATATAAGATACCTAGTTCTATAGGGTATCCTTCTTGCATTCCTTGGTTATTACTTGCATGATCTGCAAGGATGAAATGTTTTTTCTTGTTATGATCAAAAGGATGAAGAGTCATCAAACAAACAAAATTAATAAAATTATATGCATACACCATGTTCCTGTACATAAAATCTCTGTGCATAACAGCTGCATCAATCATGAGCAGTACTACAGAAAGTGTACATTAATTTCTAGAAATAATAGATATTTTGAGCTGAAACCAGGTATTTCTAGAAAAGAAATTGTACATTACCTAAAAGAAGGGCACTGCAAATATTTCTAGAAATACCACATTTTGAACTGAAACCATACCGTTCTTACCAAAGAGTTGGAAATGCATCACAGGCAGCACATGTGATGTACACAGCAAAGTGGTCTTAATCTTCATCGTTTTCCAAAGTCAATCCAACCAAGAATATACACCAGCTGAAATCCACCCCATTAAACCAAACACTATATGCATGAAATATATTATTATTCAATTAGAATAACAGTTCCAACATGGTAAAATCAATTTGAATCAGTTCGATCCTAATTCCTAGCAGATAAGTTCATGCTGCTTCACCAGCCAATAGCGCACCATTGACTCCACTGTTCTCTCGATTTTTAAAATTTGGGGCCTTCACCAGTCATTGGATGAATTTGGGAAGACATACATTAATAGGAGATGACAGTCACATTCTTGACTCAGTCCATTGACTAGTACACAATTGATGTGCCTATTCAGCCTTTATAACATCGTATCATTGCGAGCGCTCAAATTTGAGCAACGGAGAGCTGCTAACTCTGCATAAGAGGGGGCTTTCTCAGCAACCAGAAAAGTTCACCATGGGGCATTCTCCAACTTCTTGGAGGATCATCCATCAGCTACTCTTCCTGATCATTGTTCTTGACGATGCTCTTGTCATCTCAGGAGATACAGATCCACTAGACAGTAATTTTTTCAGTCTCATTCTGATTTTGTTGTAAAAGACTAGCTTATCATGCATGATGATGTTTCTTCCCTCTCATTGCTTTGTATGTAGCCTCTGCCCTCAAAGGCATAGCAGCTTCCTGGGATAATGCCAAGTCCAAGCTACCGGATTGGGCTGGTAATGATCCATGCGGCGAAAAATGGTCAGGAGTATACTGCACCCAGAATCGTGTCACCTCAATGTTAGAACTACTCTATTTGAATCAGCATATACTCTCTCAATACTTTGTTGAATTAACATGTTTCTTATGTGTTCACCTAATGAGCTTCTGTCTTTTTTCTTCGACGGTTTGCAGAAGGCTTTCAAGTTATGGATTGTCCGGGTCACTTTCAGGAGGAGACATACAGTCATTGTCAGAATTACAATACCTGTATGAACTTATAGCTTGTCAAGTTTGTGCAAATCTTTCCAGTTTACAAACAAGACCTACAAACATGGACTAATTAATGCCTTGGTGAATGGTGATGAATCTCTTTTGATCATATCCAGGGACTTGTCTTACAATAATTTGAGCGGTCCACTTCCACCGAACCTTGGATCCTTGAGTAACCTTGAAAGCCTGTAAGCATAAAATTAAATGTTTATGTTAGCTCTTTGCTGGTTGTTTAATTCACAACAAAGTCTGAATTGAAGAATAAAGATTTTCATACCATGATTTTCATAAAAAGGCCAATATTTTTCTAGTCAATACTCCCTCCATTTCAAATTACTTGTCGTTTTAGGTTTGTCCTAAGTCAAATATTTTAATCTTTGACTATTAATTTAACTTGAAACGGAGGTAGTACTAATTTCTAATTCATTAATGAGTCGCTTCTCTTACCTTTTCTTTTGCATGACAGGAGCGTTGTTGGCTGCCAATTTTCTGGTGACATACCGAAGGAACTCGGCCAGCTCCCAAAGCTAAGGTTCTTGTAAGTATCTCAATTACTTGGAAAATATTGTTAATGCCTCATAGTTCTCATATACCTGTGCCAGTTATTTTAATGTTCTTCAGACATTGAGAGTTCTTTAGACTTAGTTGAAGTTCTAATTTGAAAACCATTTTTCCACATAACTTATTTGTTAGCTCAAAAAAAAAATTCCATTTCATTTCAGGTAAAACAAAATTAGATTTATCTATTTAGGAGGGGGGGGGGGGTTGCAAACACACAAAAATATTGTTGAGTATCGACAGTCTATATTATTTCTTCTATCATGGTATACGCATTGATGGATTGTCTTGCTGCAGGTCCTTGAACAACAACAGGTTTTCTGGCAGTATACCTCCAGCTGTTGGCAACCTTTCAAACTTGTACTGGCTTGACTTGGGTGAAAACCATCTGACCGGATCACTTCCAGTATCTGATGGAACCAATACTGGATTGGACAATTTGACAAACGCTCTGCATTTGTGAGTGCCTATCTTAAAATATCTAGCAGACTTTCAGTTCACTCACTTTCTTTCAAGGTTTTGCTAACAAAAATGTTTAAACTGCTCTTTCATCAGTCATTTTGGGGTCAATCAATTGTCAGGCGCCATTCCAAGCCAGCTATTCAAATCCAATATGAAGCTGATACATCTGTGAGACAAAGATAAATATTTTGCAAACTGTCTCATTACTGTTATGTCATGGCTCAAGATTACACATTGTTCTTGTCATTCAGGTTGCTTGACAACAACAATTTCACTGGCAGTATTCCTCCCACACTGACCCTTCTGACTAAACTCGAAGTCCTGTAAGTGCATACCTTTTCTGAGGATATTTACATCCAGCTTTTGATTGAGTGATCATACAGTGTATAAACCATACAAATCAATATGCACAGGCGTCTCGACAGAAATTACCAATTGACTGGGCCTGTTCCTTCCAACATCAATAACCTCACAAAACTTCAAGAACTGTAAGTTTCTTGTTAGTCTGGTGAGTTGTGCTAGAGTTCAATTCTAACAAATAGCGACCCGTACTCTTTGCCAGCCATCTGGAGAACAATAAGTTGGCAGGCCCTCTGCCAGACTTGACAGGAATGAATTCGCTATATGTTGTGTAAGTGTCAAATACATCGTGCTGTGCTTAATTTTTTTCATGAGAAACCCTTGTGATTGGCACATTGAACTTTTGGTTCATTTGACTAGTAAGTACAGCTAATCTGACAACATATTTGCAGTTCAATGGGCAACAACAACTTCAGTTCATCCAATGTTCCAACCTGGTTCACAGCTTTGTCAGCCTTGACTACACTGTAAGGCCTCTCTGCATACTTTTTATAGAACACATAGAGGTTATCAATAATGCTTTTCTTTACACTTGCTTTCAAATCTTGGTAAATGCACAGTTATCTTGAGAACCTACACATCAGTGGGCAGCTTCCGCAGCTTCTTTTCAAACTTCCAGCTATTCAGACACTGTGAGTTACTGCTGTCATTGCTCATATAATGTGGTACAAGTACAATAACTATGCACTCAATGAAACAAAAGGGAATATAGGAAATTAAACATGTCAGTAGGTATCAAAATGCTAATACCAATAACTACTAACTAGCAAGGTGAACTGGTGGTGGCAGGGGTCTTAAGGGGAATAATTTCAACGGCACACTAAACATCGGATCAGACTACAGCAGTACACTCTCACTGATTGATTTGCAGGACAACCAGATCAGCACTCTCACCTTGAGCGGGGTACCATACAACAAGAAACTCATGTAAGATCCATCAATCTAGCTACCAATTCAGTAAATAGGGGTCTTATATATGCTGTCATTCACACCGCCACTCTTCTGTTCTCATCAGACTTGTCGGGAATCCAATCTGTGACCAGGGGAACAATGAGGCACCATACTGCAAAACTTCACAGCAAGCAAATCCAGCAGAGAAGCCTTACTCTACTCATCTCAATTGTCCTGGACTACCACCCACATGCCTATCGGACCAGCATGTCAGCCCCAACTGCACCTGTGCAGTGCCATACATGGGTACTCTGCATTTCCGGTCACCGCCTTTCTCTGACCTAAACAATGAAACATACTTTATACTCCTTGAGGAAGACATGAAAGAACAATTCCAGAGCAAGCAGCTTCCTGTTGAGTCTATTGCTCTGAATAACCCAGCATTCGGTCCTAGCAACAACTTGGATATAAGTTTGAAAGTGTTCCCAAGTGGAAAGATTCAGTTCAGCAAAGAAGATATCTCCTACATTGGGTTCATGCTCAATAACCAGACTTACAAGCCTCATGTTCCTGTCATAAATTATGGGCCATACTTTTTCCTTGCACAATCCTACCCATTTGCTGAGAGTAAGACAACTGTTCAAAATTCTCAAATACTTTTTTTAAGAATATGCACTATTGATTTCTTGATTTCTTTTGTTTACACAGACACACCAGCACCTAAACAAACAAAAAGCAACCGCTCTCTCGTCATTGGTGTGTCAGTTGGTGGTGCCTTTGCTGTCGTGTCACTGCTTGTAGTTTTTACAATTCTCTTTTTCAAGAGGAAGAAAAGGACACAGCTACAGCCACAACCAAGGAGCCCGTCTTATAGTAAGAAGCATTGGTTAAGAAATGCATCCTTTCATCCATTTGAGTTAATCAATACATGAACTGGCCACTACAGTTACTTATTACATATATAACTGTAGCTTCATGGGACATCAAGAGCACAAGCATCAGTACCCCCCATCTCCAAGGCGCACGGGTGTTCACATTCGATGAGCTGAAGAAAATCACAAACAGCTTCTCAGAGGTCAATGACATTGGAACTGGTGGCTATGGGAAGGTAATATGATATATAGCTTTCTTGAAATAGGTATGTGCCTATCTGTAATGACTGACATCCAAAGCAATAATGCTGATCAATTGCAGGTCTACAGAGGAGTACTCCCAAGTGGACAGCTCATTGCAGTCAAAAGATCTGAGCAAGGGTCCTTGCAGGGCAACCTAGAGTTCCGAACTGAAATAGAGCTCCTATCCAGGGTTCATCACAAGAACCTTGTCAGCCTTGTGGGATATTGTTTTGACCAGGGCGAACAAATGCTGGTCTATGAATATGTGCCCAATGGCACACTCAAGGACAGCCTCACAGGTTTGTCTATCTGTTCAGTTATGTGTGCTGAACCTGAACCTGCAACTCTTCTTTGTGAAAAAAAAAAACATATTCTGCATGCATCTTGTTCAGGGAAGTCTGGGGTGCGCCTAGATTGGAAGAGACGGCTGCGAGTGCTCCTTGGTGCAGCGAAAGGCATAGCATACCTGCATGAACTTGCAAATCCTCCAATAGTACACCGGGATATAAAGTCGAGTAACATTCTTCTTGATGGAAATCTCCACACAAAGGTATCCGACTTTGGTCTCTCCAAGCCTCTGAACCAGGATGGACGGGGTCAGGTCACTACTCAAGTGAAAGGAACCATGGTGAGTTTCGCAGATCTCTTAACCGCAATACTGCAACAGATAATAACATTGGACGATGTTTCCTGGTTATTTTTCATTAACTCTGTTATATGACATATGGACCTGTTTTCAAGAGTTTAAAATGTTGTCATGTAGGGATACTTGGACCCTGAATATTACATGACCCAGCAGTTAACTGAGAAGAGTGACGTCTACAGCTTTGGTGTGCTATTACTTGAGGTGATAACAGCAAGGAAGCCATTAGAGCGTGGAAGGTATATTGTGCGTGAGGTGAAAGGTGCAATTGATAGAACCAAAGACCTATATGGCCTCCATGAACTCCTAGACCCAATTCTAGGCACCACATCGCTGGCCGGCTTCGAGCAGTATGTCGATTTGGCTTTGAAGTGTGTGGAGGAGGCAGGAACAGACCGCCCACCAATGAGTGAGGTCGTAACCGAGATTGAGAAGATCATGAGGGCTGCAGGCGTAAACCCAGCAGCAGACTCGGCATCAAACTCGATGAGCTACAACAGCAGACCACCGCGCCATCCATACAGTGGGGATTATCAATTTGATTATAGCGGCGGTTTGCCATCTTCTTCTTCCAGGATTGAACCAAAATGATCAGTTGATCCGCCCGTAACTCTGCCCACACAAATAGTGTGCAGTTGTTTGTTTGTCCCAAGTTCATCAAGGTTTCAAACTACTTTGTATAGTTAGGTTCTTATAGATCCCTGTATAATTTAGTTACCTCCTTGGGGGTGAGTTGTGCTAGTAATCTCATGTTGGTAATGCCTGTGTATACTACTCGTTAAGTGTTGTCTGTAATATACTTAACGATTTCAATGGTGCTAAAAGGGATTTCAGAAATTTGCCTATTCTCTTATGTTTGCACAAGGAACAAATTTCCCCAAATTCAACAGGCTTACAAGATAAGCGCAAATCAAACATTTTCCTACCCAATCGACCAACGTGTAATCCAGCGTGCCCCAACATTGGTTTGTTTTCAGGAAATTCCAATCTACTAATTGACATTAGACCCAAATCAGTAGCTTAAAAAAAAAAACTGGTTGCGCGACTAAACCCTCGAAATCTCGTCATCAAATACAAAATCATTAGATGAGGCTGCGAGAGGACGGGACTCACTTAGGGTCTGCGATGATGCGGCGGCAGCGTCGCCGACGGAGACGAGACGGCGCGCCGCGGCCGGAGAGAGGCAAGCCGCGACTGTGAGGGTAGGGCCCGACGGAGGCAGCAGGCGGGCGCCCGGTGGAGGGGATCGTGACTAAGCAGCGGAGGAAGCTCGAGGCGAGGCAGGAGGGTTGACAATGGCGGCGGCGAGGGGATGCGCCCGGCGGCGGCGGTTCTCCGGTGGAAAAGCGCACGCCGGCGGTGGAAAGGAAGGGAGCTGGGACAGAGAGCTGAGAACTCCCACAGTTTTCTTTCTTTTGTTTTTCAAAAAAAAAAACAATTACTCCATCCGCCTCAAATTATGGGCGTAATTTGACTTGACAAGAGTTTGATAAACAATTCCTCTATCAAAAAGTTATTTTTATAACATAAAATTGATTTTTGTTAGATTCATATTCAAAAGCTTATGATTATATTTTTTTTCATCACAATAATGATATCTTAACAGAGAAATCATATGTCAAACTCTTTTATCCTAATAAAATGGAATATGCATTATAATTTGGGAAGCAGGGAGTATCATGTAAATATGTGATATTTTATTGTCAAAAGATGTTCCAAAAATAAAGAAATGGTGCCAAAATTTCTTATGAATTTTGAACATAATCTTGTATGCTGAAAAGGGGGGCTACCTATCGTAGTACTCAGTAAGGGGTATTCCGTATTATTGTGTATACGATAACCGCATATTCCATGAATCTTTACATATACGGGAAAAAAGCGCACCAAGTACAACCCAACTGAGAAAGGCCAGAGAAACTGTCGATACTGAAAGATACAATCCGAATAATATAAGAGTATAAGTTTGATTCATTTCTTATCCGGCTATACTTCCTAATCGAAATTACTAAGTCCGAGTAGACCATGACTGCCTTCATATGGGGCATATATATTAAGAGGACCCTGGATGGCTTAGGGCAGATGCAATTAACTCTAAAGACTTGCAATCCACCGGATCACATCGAAGACCTTGAAAGTGCCTTGTCGACAATCTCGCCTATTCGACTAGCCCCCACAAATAACCATACACCCTCATATACTAGTCGAAGTGTTCAAACTAGCCTTCTGCAATGGCTCATTGTACTCGGCAATACCTCTAATCCGTTTGATTAAGAAAAAACATGCCTCACGTCTGACATGAGTAAAAAGCTATTACCCTAATGGGGCCCGAACTTGTATAAAAAGCTTCTCCCTTGTATTTGTTGCATAACCTTGCTAGTCTTGGCAGTGAATCCCTTGATTATAACGAATCTCGTATTCGACTTGTCAGGTTACGGCACAATTGTTATAGGATCTGCTCTCCATCTCAAAATACAACTAACATGTTTTGCATTGAATGTTGACACCCAAATTTGGCACTAATGGAGAATATAGCAAATTTGATGCCAATTTGGAAAGAGCCTGGTTTTCCCCATCAAGGCCGGCCGGACCGCATACTAGCCGGTCAGATAGGACACGTGCCAAGAAGGCAACGGCCGAAATGGACACGGCCGATCAAACCGCGCTGCATATGGCGGGCCGGTCCGACCGTGCCTATAAAGCCAGTCAGACCATCGGACCCGAGTCCGAGTCTAATTAAGGTATATTTCGGGTTTCCTTGCGTAGGAAGTATGTTTTTAGAGTCCTAATTGATTTCTAAGCCTAATAGGACATGGGAAAGATCCATAGGACTGCAAGACCACCTCTCCTATATATATTGGGAGGCTAAGGCCGGTTCAAGACCACAATCAACTATCACATATCACAAATTGAATCGTTCATTTAGATTTACAATTAGTCATGTTTTATCTACCTTTTACCTAGATTAGTTTTAGCCATAGATCTTCATCGATTTGCGTTGTAAGTCGTCCTTCTTCACAGCGAGAGTGCGATCTTCTTTGTAGGTTTTTCTTATAAACCTTCCGATCCACCCACGAGACGGGTGTTTACCTCTACTTTGATCTAAATCAGCCTGGAGGTTGGTTTTGATCTCTAATCCATCTAAATCGGCCTAGAGGCTGATTTGGTTATTTCTAAACCCATCTCGTTACCGAGGTGGTTGGCGACTCCTTGTTATGAACACCGCAAATCTTTAGGTGAGCCTCGTGTTACCTAGAAAAGACGTCAACAATTTCATTATCCACTAATGCTGAAAATAAATGCTGTATACACTTCTTGTTAAGTGAAGTATGATTATGACATCAATGTGTTCATCGAATCTTTGCCCAACAAATTCCATGAACTATTTCACACATAGGTGTGAATTTTCTCCCATGTACCAATGTACTTTCCATCTGTGACATGTAAAGAAAAAATTGACTAGCATGAATAGACAAAGCATGGAACATGTGGTGCGCATAACAAAGCAGAGTGCTGACCAAAGTACTGACATTAGGGGCTTGACCTGCTAGATCATGAATTCACCAGGAACTGTTGTTGCTGATGTGTGGAGGAACATGGACTATGCCGTTGTTGCACTGCCGATCGACATTGTGACAGAATTTTCAAATGTTCTTAGACGTCATTTTTACTTCTGGTAGAAAGTTTGGTATCTAAGCACCGTCATGGGTGATCACCCGTATTGACAAAATGCAGCTAAATATCTTTCTATTACAACATCAAAAATTTAAAAGTAACTGGACTGCAAGCAGCTATAGGGACTTTTACCATAGCAAAACACGAATTAAAGCACATTAATTTATATACACATACTAGTAAAGAACAATATTCCTCACTCTCAAAATAAGTTCATACTTATATAGAGATGCTAGCTGATCAAGCATACATAATTAACATACCACCATGTCATTCTCCCTCACTGTGACAACAGTACATAAATCACAGCGACTGATGACACCTCCACTCGATATGATGCCTCCATCTCCTACGTACAAAATCACAGTATTTACTCACGGCACGAAGCAATTAAGATCGACGACGACACACACACACACACACACCCTATAGCTCTCAAATCACGGCGCCCTCGCCGACGACCTCGTCGCCGTCGCCGCAGACGGCGTCGAAGCGCATGGTGTCGACGGCCATCTTCTTGAGCTTGGCGACGATGACCATGACGAGCTTGCTGCTCAGCCTGGTGGCGAAGCAGCGCGGCAGCCATCCGGCGGCGGCCGGGTCCAGCTGCACGACGTGTGTGGCCACCCAGGCGCCGCCGTCGCCGTCGCCGCCGTCGTCGGCCTTCTCCACGACCCAGCCGGTGGACTGCAGCAGCGTCGCGCCGCCGTTGCCGTTGCTGCCGCCGGCGCCGGGAGGAAGGAGGCCGGCGGCGATCTCCTTGGGGAGGGAGGAGACGGCGACGACGAGGGTGCCGTCGTCCATGGTCTGCCGGCGCTCGTAGACGACGACGTCGCGGCGGCGGAAGGGGCCGCGCTTGGGTGGCTTGGAGTTGTCGCCGGCGCCGGCGCCGCCGAGCTTGAGGTGGATGATGGTGAGGTCGTCGCCGAGGTCCTTGATGTACCTAGCGTCCACCAGGTCCGACTCCCACTGCTGCAAATGTCAATAATTATTATGTTTAGTTCATTAATCACAATGTTAACATATAATCCATTAAGGCATGAATATTTTTAGTTATTTTTAAATATTTGGCTGTGTAAAAAAAATTATTCTCAAGAAGATTCTGATTAACTTTCGAAACTAACAATATATTTGATTTATATCAAAATAAATTTTATATAATCTGATAAGTTTGTGGTATAATGGTAGCATTTTTAATGAAAATCTACAGGTAGCTTAAGACATATACCAACTATTTGAGAACTCATTGGTTAAAGTTTTAATTTTTGGTTGAATTCTGTTCTAAACATAAAACATATTTACGACAGGATAAAGTATATATATAATTAATTTGATGGTAGTCGTCAAATTATTTTGATGGTAATTAGTACTAGCATATCTAATTCCATTATAATTGCCCCTCCTCATGTATATACTTAATGGTGTGATATACTGATAGTGTAATTACATTATTTCAATGTATATTCGTACCATTAGGATTTTTTTATTTACTATTAGTTGCATACTTGGAAGAGATATATGTATGGTCAAAGTTTAGTTTAAACAGGTCAAACCACACCTTTTTTTTGAGAGAGAGGTCAAACCACACCTTAATAAAGTTGTTATAGGAGGCATGTTGGAAGGGGCTCATTCATTTAATTAGCTATTGGACTGCCTGGCCTAGTAATTTTGGGCCCATATATAGGTGGCCCATTTATATCTAATTAATGTGCCAAGTACAATTTAATTACCTGCCCGGCAGGCCATCAGTATTAAGCTTACAAATTATCTGCTTATTAATTGGGACCAACTGTTAATTTCAATTCCTGCTTGTGGTAGCTCGATCGATTCTTGTTCAAGGAGGTTTTAATAAAATTTATCATGTGTTATTATTATTATTTCCCAGTTTTAGGCCTATATGCCTTCTAATTTTTACTAGTATAGTTTTACCTACTGTGTCTTCTGTCCTGCGCTATCTAATAATCATGAGAAATGTGTAACGTTTACTCTTGTAATATCTGTGTCGAGATCGATTTTTATTTTATTTTGAACGGGTGTCGAGATCGATTTTGAGATAATCCGGAAACATTATTAACAAAAAAAAAAGGCGCGCACCAATACACATACAAGCACGTCCTTTTTGTTTTCAATTAAAACTGGAAATCTGAAGTTCAAAAAAAAAAACTGGAAATTTGACAGGCTGCATGACTTAATTAGCCGTTAAGACAATAATGTTCACGTTAATTAAGGTTTCGGGCATGTGGCTCCACGTGCCCCTCTCACATGGCAGCGTGTGCTTTGCCTGCCTCTGCCCTGATAGTCCAGCCCACGAGTTTAGAGCGTAATTAAATCGGCATACATATGCATCTAATTAGTTTAATGAGCATGCAATGCATCTACGATAGACATATGGGTCTAATTAATCATCCTCGTATACCCATTCTTTCTCACTCGGTCTCTTTTTTTTTTTCCGATCTCGAAGTGCCAAATGATTTGGCCTGTACTTGTGGGCTCGAAGACTCATGCATATGCTTGCCTCTTGACTCAGCTCTCACATGTTACTGCGTGCCGTACATGTTACTGGTCTCTCCAATTTTAAATGTTTGATCGTTTTTTACTAAACATTTCCTTTTAATATTGAATATGAGTTATTTTGGTACACCAACATATCCATCTTTTGTTTCATCTATTACTGGTCTAAGAGTGGTAAATAGGTGGCTCATTGTTTCTAATATAACGTAAAATTAAAGGGATACGAGATTACAAATATAAATAACTTATATTTAAAATTAAATTAGAAGAATGATGTCTTAAAATTCATTATGTCAAGCTTCAATGTTCTAAATGACTAATAGATTAAAAATACTAGGATATTTAAATGTTAAAATTTTATATTAATAGATTTGTCTTGAAAAAATCTTGTATGTATTTTTAGTTTTTTTTTTCATACATATGTATAGTAGTAGTAATAATCTTTTCAAAATGACACTCCATCCATTTTTAAAAAACAAACATTTTGTGTCCATGTTTATTTCGAAGAATATGCGAGATGCTTATATGTAAAACAGAGGGGAGTAGACTTATGTTATAGAATTACTGCAGTTTGTTTTCACAGACGTACTAGCAATAATCTCTTGGGAACAATTTCTGAAGGTGTCGGAGGAGTCAATCTGACGACATGGCCGGGGCGGTACGGCGACAACTTGGTATGAAATTTGTTGCAGCATGGATGCGCACTAACGGACTGTGCTCCACACCATACTCTCCTTGGTAGGGACGTGAATACTGTTACATTAACATTTCTATACAAAAGTTGTCTACAGTAAAAAAACAGAGAGTTGTGCAATGCTCCCCTAGCCTTGGGCTCACTAAACTGGCTTTTTAGCTTTTGTAGTATTAAGCAACTAATTTGTTAGCCACGAGTTTGAAGACTCCAATCTAAAAGGTGACATTTTTTCCATCGAATTTATTTCTAGGTTATTAGTGCAAATGAAACTTACAACCAAGAATATGGATAAAAATGTGCCTAATCAATCAAATTTAGGATTTACAGTTTATAGACAACAATCGAGTTTCCTCCAACAAGTTTGGAAGAACAAAGATACATGAGAGCTTCTTTGCATAATTAATTATTACATAGAATTGGACACTTTTTCTTAGCACTGTACCTTCAATAATTTTGAGTAAATTACTGCGGTTAAGGTAGCCAATTACTGTAGCTCGTACTGTTGGTAATTCCCTTCTACTACAGTTGTACTAGCATGGTAGATTTATACCAGGCACAAAGATTGTAAGGCCTTTAAGAATCACGGGCGTAATACTACGACGACAGTACGGTGGGTTTGGCCGGCGGTCGGATCACGAGACATGATGCATTAACTTTACCCATCAATGTAACACGTTTTACTAATCTACTGTCGCCGCTGGCTTTTAATGTACGTACTAAAATGCTGTGCATTTTCACCATGTACTTGTGCTATGTACCTTTCACACAGTCACGTACTGTACAATGTACGTGGCACAGTAGTACGTTGGTCGCTAGCTTTTTAATTAGTGATATTTGCATCAGTTCGGCAATTGAGTTGCACGTACCAATGACAGATCAATTAGGCATTAAAACATTAATATAAACTGATGAGAAAGGACATAATTAATATTCACTTTATAGCTCAACATTAACTGATATACTCGAGAAAGCGCGTGTTGCTGGCCATTTAATTTTAACTACAAATTCAATTTAATTCATTGGTTTTAATTTTAATTTCATTTTAATGTTAATAATATATCTCCAAAGTCCTTAATCGTCCACTTTAACCTGAAGCCAAAGAAAAACTCTTTTGCAAAACCACCTTTTTTTTTCTCAAACTCTTTTCCAAGAACTTAGAATTTTTCTCCTTTAATAGTACTGATTAACCAAAAAGCTCTTTCCAAGGCTCTAATTAATGAACCAATTAATTAAAGGCTCTAATTAATGAGCCAATTAATTAAATGGTAATCATTCAAAACTAAAGCGTTAATTCGTAGTTACCTTGGCGGCGTCGACGGCGTTGGCGAGGGCCATGAACTTCGCCGGCGAGACGGCGGCGTGCAGCAGCCACCGGCTGCGGAACACGTGCGCCGCCCCGGCCCGCCGCTTCGATATCTCCACGCCGTTGCAGTAGGCCAGCACCTTCCATCCGTCGTCGCCGCCGCCTCCATCGCCGCCGGAGTCCGACGCGGCGAGGAGCTCCTGGATGCAGCTCTCGCTCGCGTAGCTCACATACCTCTTCAAGGAGTCCTCACTTATAGACCTTTTAATTAATTGATTGATTACAGAGACAAACATGATCATCATCAGAATTCAGAAAACAATTAACCTGCCTGCTGCTAGAATCTCATTGATGATTTTCTTGCTCCTAGCTAGATATAGGTAGCTACATATAGGAGTGGTTAATTATTGCTCATGGATTACACATACACCTAAAGATTTGTGCACTGTTTCTCCGATTATTGTTAAAGAAACAAAATGGGTGTAGACCTATGAAACATAGGGTGATTAAAGAAACAAAATGGTGAACATATATATGCATGCATAGAGATTTTGATAGTTTGGTGATGAGAGTTGTTGCATACCATGATCTGGAGCAGACAGAAGGGGATGATGTTGGAGAACCACCACCACTGCTCATTGTTGCTTCTTCCTTAATTAGCTTCTGAAAGATAAATTGAATCTCTCTCCTTTGGCTAACTAGCTAGGTAGTTTCTGCTGCCTCTTTGATGATGATGATATCTTGATGAGTTTTGAGTGACTATGATAATGGGGATGGAACTGGTAGCTATATTGGTCTCTCTATCTCTTGATGAAATGGAGATGTAGATGTGTGTATGTGTGTGTATAAATATATAGCCGGTGTGCAATTAGTTAGATGGAGTAGGTGTTGGTTGCTTTTTTATGTGTGTGGACAATGGGCAAGAGAGGGAAGGGGGTTTTTAAGAGGAGAGGAGATGAAAGGAAATGGCTGTGTGTGTGTGTGTGGAGCCACACCACATGCAGTCATTGGAGCACATGGAGATGCCAGTGACAGAGAAGGGGGCAGTGGTGGAGCTTGCTTGCCCTCCTCGTGCATATACACCCAAAGGGATCAAAGAGGAGGTAATGGATGGTAATGTTGTATTGCTACACTTACCAAATGGGGTTGGAAGGTTGTGCGCGCACCGACCAAATGCTGTAAAATAATCTGGATTGTCATGTGGTGTTCTTACATATTTCATAAAGACCATATTTAGTGGTGTAGGCTGGATCGATACCGGTCAATGATAAAAAGGTTGATGTTCCATGCAACCGTATGTAACGACTCTTGCCAAATAGTATTTAGTGGTCATAGCAAAAGAATACACGATGCTTGTTAGTACATTTGTTTAATAAAAAAAACATAAATCACAAGTGCATATGGCTGGGCAACAACTATAAACCTCTACGGAAAGCTTGTTGTCATCAGATGTACGTAGTATAATTCTTTTGTACTAAATGGGTATAGAAGTCAGATATGTTGCTTTTTGATATTTACTTTTTTTTTCTATTACCCATGAACAATGCCTTAGCTTTGAATATGGCGTACGTCTCCATGTATATATATGATTTGAAGATATGTTACATCTATGTATATTAACCTGTCCTAGTGAGCAGATCAACAAATATTGGAACTATTGTACATAACTTATCCTTCAATTCAGGAAAAGGAAAGAAAACATGCTTGTACAAAAGTTGTTAATTTTTGTAAGGTTGTTTAGTGGTTGCATGATGTAACTGTAGTGTAATTGCAAAAGGAAAAATGATTCGTTTCCTTTGAAGATCATAAAGAGATGAAGCAAAGGAAGATGCTGGTGGAAGGTTTGTGCACATGGCATGTTTGGCATGCACTTGGCTGCAGGGCTACTCTCCTAAGAAAAGAATTGGGCTTTAAGGGACCAAACTTAATTATAGTTAAGTGAGATAGTAAAAGTGATGAATTAGTATAAAGGGGGCTAAAATGATGTCTTTTGGGGCACTAGCTTGTCCTTCTTTTTGTGGGGTTTATGGCATAATATGCTCTCATTACACATACATGTGACAACCAAGCTCCAATGGAGTAATCATGCCACGTCAGAAGGAATAGGACCATTGAGACCTTTTTGATCTAGAGTTGATTGTAATATTCAAATTGAAGGTACTTAAGAAGTAGGGCAGTAGGTGACACATTAGTTGCTTTAGTGGAGAAAAGGTGAACTGAGATATGCTTTGGCATATAAGGTCTTATAAATGATGCATGTCCTCTGACCTAGTCATGATCCATGTAGTAATATGACAATTGGATATGCTGCCTGCCTAACATATTAGAAACAAGTTGTCCAGTTAAATTCTGAATAAAACTTTTGTAACTCAGCACTGTAGCCTGTAATTGTTTTCATATATAATAATACGATACATGAATTCTTCACTTTTTCAGGGCCATAACCTATACTTTACTTTTTCAGGGGTTGGCTGAAAACAAGGTTAACCAATTTTATTAAATTTTTTTTGGAGAAAAGAAATAGAATCGTAAAATACATGTTTACATCGATAGGAGGTAGTTCAAACCAGAAAGAGTCACTCTAGATTACGATTTACTTATTGTGTACTCGAACAAACCATCTTCCTTCTGGATCATATAATTTCTCTAAACCCTTCAAATAGTTGAGCCTATGAGCATGATCTATGGTAGAAAACTTGTAAAAAAATTCATCCGCGTGCCTACAACTGAATATAACCAATTGGCTCTGAAAAACAATAATCAAAACTCATGAAAATCTATAAGCTTCCTGAACAAACTATCCATATCCATGCTGGTTGCCACACAATTCGTCACCTAGCCATGTAGATCTCAGTCAGATTAAATGGCATCATTCAACCAGCATGTAGGAAAGGGCATTGGGTATATGACCGTCATGAATGCCACCCCATGCATGCATAGCATACAGTAATGTTAGTTGGAGTGTTCGACATACTGTATACTGGGCCAGCAGCCCAGCATGACAATATATACATGCTTTGTTGTTGTTTTTTTTTTTTTGTAAGTTTTGGATGATGCCAATGCAGGTCAATAGCTTGCTTTCTCAAGAGGTCATAACAAAAGAAAATTTAAGATATTGTTCAAGTCCTGGATACCTTGGTAGGTCGGGCGGTGACTTGGTCAGAAATTACTCTGAAGTCTGAACCTGTTCGCCTTTGGAAGTGAGAGATGTATGCTTTGAATGAATGCATGCTGCAGGAGGCAATGTGGCTGTTGAGCAGTTCAGAAACAAAAGCAACCAGGACATATTTGTTCACTGTATATGTTGTGGATGTGTTGATCGATGTCCCTTGGTTAATTACCAAGCAAATTAAGCCAGTAGCTGCATCTGCTCCGGTGAGCAGTTTGTTTCTATGAGATATTGAAATATTGTTTGCTTGTCATCCCCGCTTCACCACAATTAAGATAGCTAAGTTGTAACAGTTACAAAAATATGGTGAATAAATTGGTAGCAAATAGTATGACGAACTAAATAAAAATTAAAAGAAAACCTATGACATGTGTGATAAGTCGTTAACACACGCCTAATTAAACACTTACACTTACACTCAATGTGACGTGACAAGGCACAGGGTGTGCCAACGAACCAAACACCCTCAACAAACTAAAATCAGATCAACACATATGAAAATTCAAAATAATTTATAAAAAAAACATTATTAATATGATATAATACTATTGCTTAATTAATTGGCACACATGCACACATATAGCTAGTGTCCACTTAATTGAGTGTCTGATAAGTGATATCGTGACCCCGGCGACACTCCATTATTCAACGGCAAACAACTACGGTTAGTTAATGGATCGGACGCGTCTCAGCTACTACTACCAACGACTAACGAATTGCTGGTCCGCACCTAAGTAGTACCACGTGGCAACGATTTGACGAATTGCATCCGTGTTCTGCTCTCCCGTGCCGCGTGCAAGGATTGCTTATTTCAGATCGATTAGTAAGCCGATGTTAAATTTTAAAATAAAAACGAGAATTAATGTAGGGATTCCTGTTGCTAATGTAGTCTTATCTTTTAACCGCTGAAAATAAAAATGTAAAGTTCTGACCTCCATTAATCCTATTTTCCTCGTTTAGAATATCGGTAAATTTCTTACTAACTACCCATAAAAGATATTACACTCCAGTGGCGGATCCAAGGCCCGGCCACCATGGGCCGGTGCCCGGGCTCCAGCGCACGCTGCACCTGTAGTACTCCTTAATCTCGCTGTTATTAATCACATAGCTAACTTTCTTTTGCTTGCTCGTTTTAATGGACACGACCAGCCGGCACAACAGCTGGTAAATGTATGACACAATCACAATTAACACGTCTGCATGCTAGCCTAAAAGTCAAAGTAGACACAACTCTGGAGCAGCTATCGTCTTTTATTTGTATCAAGATACTACCTTTGTTTGAAAATATAATGCACAGCCAACTTAAATACAAAGACAAAAAATATTTAATCTAGCCAATGCATAATATCTATCTTTTAAATTTATTATTTTGTCAATACATGTAGCAGTGTAATTAAGACGCCTTATATTTTTAAACATAGGAAAAAAATAGTTGTGCCTTATATTTTAGAACGGAGAGAGTAATACCCCATAATTACTTCATAGTTCACAACCATGATTTTTCTCTGTTTAAATCACAGCTAGGTGTTAGCTTCACTTACATCTATAATAAATACTCCATCCGTCTAAAATATAAGTATTTGAAACTGGATTTGACACTTTTGTCCATATTTGTTGTACTCAAAAGTATCAAATTCACCCTAAATACTTATATTTTTTGGGATGAAGGGAGTATTTAGTATTATGTACGTACGTTTTAAAAAATATGTCGTTACACTTGCCCAGGCTCATAAAAAATCCTGGATCTGCCACTGTTACACTCCATATAATAAAAGAGTGTAAGTGGATATTTTGATCATTGCTAGCTTTTCCTAATCATATATATAGTACTCATAAAAGAGTATTGTGCATATACAAAACTATAATATCATTTCAGCAAATATCATACTTCAATGTTTTACTAGTCAGCTGAAATTCTTAGGTATAAATATACACGCGTTTTAAAATGATATTTATTTAAAACGGAGAGACTACAGCCTGCTATAATGCATGTACACCTCATTCTCAAGGCACTATCCGATGATAATGCGGCATCTACATTGGAGAATCCAGCTCAATTTGAGTTAATGGGACGTTGACTAAACACATTAGTTTGGTGGCAAAGCTAAGTGGTTGACTAGTGAATTATGTGCACGTAGTACGTTGAAGCTAGCTGTTTGCAATAATCACTTTTAATTTGGTAATAGCCAGGTTGACCTGTTTGGGAGTGGACGTGTAACTGACGATCAACCTCTTCTCCATGTGGTCGCTGACATTGCGAGTAGTTGGATCACGATGAACATCTCGATTAATCTTACGCCAAATATGTGCGTTGCACGTAAGTTACATCTATTGGGACTTAACTAGTGTTTGTTATTGTTTACTTGAAATTTATCTTTATTTTTTTTACTTCCAAACGAAGTTGAGTTTGGACTTAAAACTCAATGTATTTGATACTTACACCTATCTATAATAATTTTTTTCATAAATTTACAAAACTTTTAGGGATAATTTTTACAAATTTCCAACACTTAAGCTCATTTTCACCGGATATGCCCTCTCTTCGGGGACATATCCGGTTAAAATGAGCTAAGTGTTGGAAACTCGTGAAAATCATACCTAAATGTTTTATAAATTCATAAAAAAATTACTATAGATAGGTATAGATAGGTATAGGTATGAAATATATTGAGACAAAATTTTAAATCCAAACCCAACTTCATTTAGAAGTAACAAAAAAGACAAATTTTGGGTAAACAATAACAAACACTATTTACCAAAAAAATGTGTTTTTTATACTCCCAAATAAAATTGAGTTTGGACTTAAAATTTTGTCTCAATGTATTTCATACCTACACCTATCTATAGAATTTTTTTTTTATGAATTTACAAAACTTTTAGGTATGATTTTCATGAGTTTTCAACACTTAGCTCATTTTAACCGGTTATGCCCAATAACTTCTTGCCTTTTTCTCGACTAAAGTGCATTAGGAGGATCCTTATCGTGCCTTTCCAAACAAAAAAGACTTTGCAAATACGTAGTTAAGCAGACAAAAAAAATAAAATAAAGCTAGAAAAATGATTCTTATAGGCAGGCTAAAACCATTTTTGTGGGCAGGCAACGGGGAAGCCCGTTATAAATCGCTCCAGGCGGGTTCCAGCTCACCCACAAAAATACCCTTTTTATAGGCAAGAGAAAATTCACCTGCCTAAAACAAACTGGGCAGCAATTCTTTTAAAAAAAATCATAAAAACTCTAAATCCGGCCGTCCTAGGGTCGCTGCTACCGGATCCGCGTGGCACACGCTATCTGCCGCTCGCCGCTGTTGAGCAAGAGAGAGAGAGGAGGAAAGAGGTGGAAGAAGATAAGCTTAAAAAAGAGAGGGGCCCGCCGGTCATCTCCTTCTCTCTCTTTCTTTTTTCCTCTATTTTTTTTGAATTTTTTATTTTTACAGACGGTGCTCCTACTCCACCGTTTGCGAAAATCATATGGATATTTACGAACGGGTCAATAGATTGATCTTTGTTGGCGGCTCACCAGGTGAGCAGCCTAAAAAATGGTTTTCGTTGGTGGACAAGTTGGTCGGCGGCCCAGCCACCATTTTTGCCGCTTGCAAAAATGTTTTGCCACCGCTCGCTACAATCCTTTTTGGCATAGTGACATGCACATGAATTCAAATCATACGTGCAATGGCAAAATTTGCACGATAGATTGATGGCATGTGCTAGAGGTAACACTAGAAACAAGTCTTTGCCATGGTGATGTGCTATAACACGCTCTCAATATTATTTTATTGTATTTGGCTCTACTGGAGGGATAAAATATTGAAAATGATGTTTCCCCCCCCCCCCCATGCCTAGTTGCATGCAGGGTTTACAATTCTGAAGGAGCCTCTTTTTTCGCTGAGTGCCAAAACGTTGAAATCAGTGGATTCCGGTCAGGATGCAAAGATTCACCTAAGAATTTCTCTAAAAATTGGCATGCCTTTTCCTAAAAAATTTGCATTGACAAACACCTAACATGTTATATAATTTTGATTTTTCACAATACATCCTTAGTAACCATATGAGAAATATAATGTCCATTGTGGGATTGTGGCATTGCCATAATATAAAGTTCCATAGATAAATTCCAAGGTCAAAAGTCTATTACATAATTTAATTCCAGTTCACTACTAATACCACCATCCTTGTTGGCCATGATATAAATATGCATCTATGCTAGGGATGAAAATGGCTCGGAAACGAACGGAAACGGCCTCTATCATTTTCATTTTCATTTTTTTCGCAATTAGAAACGGAATCGAAAACCCCGGATACGAAAGTGGAATTGAATATTATCGAATACGAATCGGGGCGAATATGGTAACCCGTATTTATCGGAATATAAAAATCTCTCGAACTAAACTTCTCAAAACAACACAGAGATATATCTCATTATTTTTCTTAAACAAATAAATCAACATTCCTAATTTTTATCAATTATAAAAATAATACAAATACGTGCACACTTTATTTTTATACAAAAACAAGAACTATATTCATCTTATTTGTAATTAGTATGACATGGCTTAATAAAAAATAGTAATCAAGCAAAAGACAAACATATCTAAAACAACGTACTAGAAAAAATAAACTTCGTTCAACTAACCACATCAATGCTTAATAGAATCTAAACATCCAGTGTAGAGAAGGCTGAAATAAATAAAAAAGTTATTTATTTATTTTTCTTATTATAATGCCAACCACTGTGATAGATTCCCATGCATATGCCTCAGATTGGCAAGACAACAGATAAGGGCATCATCACACCATGAGTTAATATAGTAAGTATGCAAGACCTGAATGATAATTAAGTTAATAAGTTGCAGAAACGGATATATTTTCTTTAATGCTTTGGTTCATCTATAATTCTGTTGTTTCTGTATGCTCGTATTTTAATATAACTGAGCATCCACTTAGCCGTTGCTTCAGTTTACTGTTTGTTTCCTCCTCAAAGAACATTGACCAAAAAAAATTATTCTTTATTCACAGCAGTGTGAATAATACTTTCCCGTCTAACAATGTATTTTTTGAAGGAGTGCAAAGAAACTTTGACTCGTGATAACAAAAAATTAAGAAAGGATCAATCACGTAAAAGTAATGTTACTATATTTATCGTTATGCAAACTGTTATAATATGCTTCTAGTTTTATCCATGACATTATTTTGTAAGTATTATTGGTCGACATAGCATCTTGAAGATATTGACAACCTCCATTTATCTGACTAATCTCCATATATGATGCGTGTTCAGTTGATTAACTGATCAACTGCTCTCTGACCTCACAACGTTCATGGCAGCATGCATTATGTTCAGTGAGAAGCATACAATTCTGACAGATCGCGACATACATACACGCTGCAGGCAGCAATGCTATAGAGATCTGTGATTTTCCCTCTTCTTTTTTGAGGACTGGATCTGTGTTAGCTGGTAGCATGGCAGATATTCAAGATACAAGACATGTTGCAGAGTTGCAGTATGGTTAATTCTTGCAACTTCATGCACGCAGCAACCTGTTTTTCCAAAAGCTGTAATGGCTACTCTTTTTTTAGTTAGAATCTTCTTTTGCTTTTGATGGAATCAAAATATCAACAATACTGACAAAAAGTTTTAAGCCGCATGAAAGATGAGACCCAGTACTGTCCTACTAAACAGAGCTTTCTTGTTCTTACAGAAACATGACAAATCACAGGAAAAAGAAAAGACGAAATGGTGCATGATTAACAAGTATGGAGAGAAGACTTCTCTTTTGTTCTTGAAACAGAACAGTACAGCACATCATAGCACCAAAACAAAACTGAAAAATTTAAAATAAATAAATACACATATGTACTTTCATTTCAGGATAAGAAACCAGGACAGATACAAATGGAGCAACCCATGGTGCCGCCATTTCACGTTGTTTCTTTGCTGATTCAAGCAGATGGAAACAAATGCAGTAGCAGTGGCATTGCCATACTTGTGTCTCATGCAATGCATGAGAAGCCTAATGATATGAGTCGCAGATAAGGGCGATAACGCATAACATTGTGCATTGAGGACTAGATTCTGCAGCCATTTTGGCATTTGCCAGCCTTTGGTTGTCATCCATGTAGTATGGGACTTTGGTTGCTTGCAAGAAGATTGTCTGAACAATGAGTGTATGGGACAGGCAGGCTTGTCTCAGGATCCTTGAGCAGAGTTGCAAGTTGTCCATGTTCTTCAGATACTGCAGTCAGTCTCTCTATGACTGATCTGATCCTTTCAGTTTTGAATGCTTTGTTTTGAAGATCATCAAAGATTCTACTCGGAATTTACCACCGGCTTGGAAGGTTGGTTTCAAGAATGGTATCCGATTGTAACAGGACCAGATCAATCGAAATCTTTAGAGACGTTTGTGATCATTCCACCAGACGCTTGGAGTAAGTAGCATATATATTGCCACATGAACAGTATACATATTGCCACTAAAGAATAGACAACACCAACATCCCACGGGATGTTTGAAAGTTGAAGCATATACTATATCCATTTTCATATAGATCATACAAAAATAATATCACATTCAAATCAGAAACATATCTTTTTTATGCAAAAACAACAACAGTTGCTTCTCCTTAGCTGTTTACACTTACATCCAAAATCCTCATAGTTTCCAATAAATTCCAAGTTTGTGCAAGATGCCTGACACAACACCCCAGAAGACAATCTCTCCAAATATGACATAAAGCAGAGTTCCCAACCTTTGCGAGTGCCATACATTAATGAACACGTGCTTTTGGATCCAGCTAACCTGAAGATTAGATGAGTGAAAACAAATCAAGATCATGCCAAAACTTCACCTCTCGATTTTACCAGGATGTTTATGATCACAACCGTTACTTACAAGAGTATTTCCTGGTGAATCGTAGTACCATCCATTCACAAATGCTGGAAATATTGCCTGTGCTGCTAGAACAAACACAAGCATGGCATTCATACCAATCCACTCCAGGAACAAGAATGGTGTTCTTAGCCCCCAGACATCGATCTATTAATTACACAATCCAACAAATAAATTAAAGTCAAAACCATTCATGAAATTGAGCGGTGAAATTCCATGTCTGGCCTCGTTTGGACGGGGCTCAAATGGTCAAACCCGGCCCATTCACCATCCACGTATGTGGACCGGAAATTTGAACAAAAATCCCAGTCCATATATGTGGATGGGCCAGGTTTAGCCCATGACAACTGAGGCCTCAAGAGTACAAAAGACAAACCATACCAATATGTAGAAAGCTGAAAGAACAACTCCAGCTGCTCCAGCCGTAAAGCAGACGTAGCTGAAGCTGTAGAGTTGCTTGTTGATTGGAATGGCTGCAAGAATGATAAACGGATTTAATACCCTGAATTAATATTTTGACTACTTTATCAGTTGTGATAAACATCTTTTTGGAGAGGAATACCATTTGTGAAGTGAAGAAGAATGCCAAGTACAAGGAGAGAAAATCCCATTACAAGCCAGTGTCTCAGTCTCTCTTTGTGGGTCTAAAATTCAGAAACTTCGATTTCAAAAATCTATTTGTTAAAATGTACTAACTTATAATAGTATAAAATACTGGAAAATAACCTTGAAATGAACGAGAACATGTCCATAATGGATTCCAATTGTCCCTGATAGAATTGACGATATTGAACTACAAAAAGATAAATCGTCAGATAACTGAATTACTTACTACGAAGAAGCATCTAAGATAAATTTAACTTCAACTTCAGTTAGCTCATGTTGTCAAATTTTCAACCTTAATAAGCCTTCTGGTTCAAAAGGCCCAAGACACCATGCAGGAGCATCAGCTCGGAGTGGACCTGTGTTTGGTGAGCTAGATGTACAATCCTAATCAAGATAAATTGCAAAACAAAAAAAAAGTTTCAGAGTTGCTACTTTCAGGATAACAAAAACAAAATGCTGCACTTAATTACTGAAGTACAAATACTGTACATCTGATCATTGCAAGATTACAATTCCTACCTTTGATCGGATCCAAACTGGCTGCGTATAGAGATGGTTAATTCCCCAAACGACTCTATCAACATAACCAACTGCATTGCACGCAGGGTCCAGATGACCCCTCACACCACATTGTACCTGCAGGCATAATTCAGTACTGTAGCAAATACAGCATTTCAGCTCTGCTCACATGATCAGGGAAATTTGCATTTACCTTAAATTTCCTCCCATCGTTAACATCTCCATCGTTGTGGTAAACATAGCTCCAATCAGGGACAAATAGCGAAAATGTTGTGACCATGTAAATTACAAACGCAATGAAACCACCTAGCCTGTCAGATAACAGGCAATACCAGAATCACTCACCATTTTCAAAGAATAGGTGTTTGCAGTGACATTGTTAGGGAAATATCAGGGTAATATTTGTGTACCATTGCCACCGGTATGCGTGGAAGATTGCATATGGACCGGACCGAACAGCCGTAGGCCGAACTTTTGTTGTGAATGCCTCTATCAGAGCAACCACGAAGTACACCAAAGCTATTCTCTGCATTGCCAAACAGAACAGATAAACTCTGAACTCTGAACAAATAAACGGAAACATATTTCTCTTCTTTTAGTATAGGAGCTGAACCTGGAGGATGCCACACCATCTTATCTTCTTCATGTCCACTCCATAAGCTAGGTCATCCGGTGCATGCGAGTATCCACCTTCATACACACGAAAAATCAAATTCAACAGCGCCAAAGATTGTCACAACATTCAAGCAACATGATACAAACTGGAATTTTGTCAATATGCACATTGCATCTGACAGTGTACATGTTTATTGAATATTTGAGTTACCTTGCAGTAGCAGGCCCCAGAAGAGCATTTTCAGTGTTCTGATGGTGATTTTCTTCACAGCGGCACCCAACTTCGGAACTCTCTACGCAACCATGTGATGATCAGATGCCAGAATTTACCAGTAGCATGCATGAATATGACTCATAGGTTCATGGCAAGAGTTGATCTTATGCAAGTGTGTGTACTTACCTTCAATGCAAAGGCGATTGCGACGCCAACGATGAAGAGGAAGAAGGGCATGACGAAATCTGCCAGAGTGCATCCGTTCCACGGTGAATGGTCCATCCTTTCATAAGCCCCACCGGCATCATCCACCAGTATCATCAGCTGCACAAGGCAAACCCAACAGGCAACAGTTTACATGGTCATATGCATCTAAACATTCAAAGAATTATAATTTTGTTAATCGTAAATTCTATTACAAAATATTTGGATAACTCGATAAAAGTTATAAATTTATCTAAAACACCTTTATAAATAAATGTACACATGTTGTTCATAATTCCAAGTTCCAATCTAAATGTGTACAAAAATATTATTGTCCAAACCTTTTACACTGTAAGTTGAAAGATATCCAAAACGGCATGCTTTAGTTCCAAAGGGAGTACATACATGTAAAGGACTTCAACCTTTTACAAAAAGAGATTTGATCTGGTGGTCTCTACTGCTAGTAGAAATTAATCTAAACTGGTTAAGATTATTTCTATTGGTAGTATAGTACTGGCAGTAGAGACCACCGGAGTAAAGTTCTTTACAAAAACTGTATTAGAAGGAAATCAAATTATGCACGTTCCACATATGTATGTAAATATACCACAATGGTTAGCCCTCTAAAGGCATCGAGAGCTGCAACTCTCTTGCTCTTCTTCTTCCCGGGCTCCTCCACAACGGCCAATCGCTCCTTCTCGGCAACAACTCCGCCATCGCCATGATCGCTGGGGCCGACGTCAATGGAGTGCTGCTCTGAACCTTTCTCGCCGTCTGACGCTGCAATCTCCTGCCCCTTCTCCATGGTACAGACCTATGGTTGTCAGGACATATATGGAAATGGATACCCGTATCAATGAAATTTGGAGCTTGTCACATCTATATAAATTAATCTGTATCCGCTGATCGATCATAAGAATTTCCCCTCTTGCTGTCAAAGATGTCTTCTTTTGATAGTTAATTGGTTGCTAGGTTGATTAATTATGTTTTGCCAGTAAAGTTGGCTTGCCGTCCTGTGGTTAAGTACATATTTTCTAGGATTAGCTGTCACTATCCATTTTTGCTTGCACTGACTTCGTGGGCTTCGTTTCCAAGTGTCACTACTTTGATTTCCCTGCATATACAGTCCATGCATGAAAAATAAATTAGCTATGTAATTTGCAACCTGATCGTAGATTCGTAATATATAAACTACCACAGCAGAGCTGCAGAATCATCGAGGAGAACAGATTCAGAATAATTTTCAGATGTCTGTCGAACCTTGAGAGAACCACTATTTCGCAAACTGTATTAAAACTGTAATAAGTGTGCAATTTTAAATGTTAATCAAGGTTACCTGATCAATTATTTTCAATGATAGAGAGGTACGTACGTGTTGGGGAATCAGCCGGCTGGAATGGAAGAGGACATGCAGTGCCGGCTCCGTTTGGATGTCATTGCGTATAGTGTATGTATATGTAACTTATTATTAATTATTCCACTTGGTTTCAGATCAGTGAACGCAGACAGTTGTATCACATTGACCACCGGAATACGGAGCGCAATCGGTGGGAGTTAAAATTGTCAGAGTGTTCAACAAAAGACAACAAAAAATGTAGAGTAGTATTTAGGAAGTATAAAGGCCGCTGTTTTGCTTATCTATCACAACCTGTGAAGATATACTAACTTTGGAGGTTGAAGCGAGTTTTTGTTTATCAGACAGGCACAACAAGTAAGGAAATTTAAATTGGAGACGTCAATTAAGCCCATTGTTTACTTTCAGAAAACATATAGAATCAAAATTCAGGGATTAAAATTCAGTGGACCATTGACGATGGACAGGAATACAAAATCAAACCTGAGTTTACAGCTTTATCACTGCATTCTAGTATCATTTGGTATCTTGGATATAACCTGCAATTACAACATCAATGTAAGAAAATTTCAGATGCTTCTATTGAGAGAGAGAGAGTGAGCAGAAGAAATATTCCAGTTGCGGGAGAGGTCGACGGAGAAGCACCGCCGCCACGCGAGCGTCGCCATGGCGAGGGGAGAGAGAGAGAGAGCGACGGGGAATTTTTAGTGAGCCGGTTCGTGGGCCGTATCAGTATCTCACTCTCTTGGGCCTTTTTCTCCTTCTGCTTTAGATAATGGGCCTAATCTTATAACCATTCAATGGGCCTAGGATTGTTCAGTTCCAAGCGATCTTGTTAAGAGGAAGTGCAGCTCTTGTTGATTGTATCCAGATAAAGATGGAGAATTCACGTAATTTGGCACAATGCCTACGGTGTCACGCTGCATCTTTCACACCTTTTGCTTGCACCATGAGTACATAATGGGCAAGTGCAAACTGTTGCAAGAAAAAGTGGGCATTTGTTGAAGGAGAATCAATCATATGTTCCTCATAAGTCATAACATACCATAGAAGGTTGGGAATTGGGATTTTAGTCCAGTATCTGCAATTTGCTAAAGAAATGTGGTGGAATTACCGATAACTCACTCACTGAATAACACAAGTCGTCATACAGAAATCAATTTAAGTGGCAGAGCCAACAGATGTTTTGCTGCTCTGCCTTAGACCAACTAGACAACAGCACCGTAACTTCAAAAGAGTTTCCATATAACCTTTCAATGCTTCGACTCCTCTTGATTCAGCTTCGATTCCAGTTCGCTGAGACCTAAACCCGGCGTTGTTTAGGGAGTCTGCACCCGTTATGTGGAAGCTGGGTAACATCGTGGATGAACACAACAGGAGATTGCTCCCTTACTCTCTCGCCACGAAAACCTTCTCTGAAGCTCAGGATCACTTTCTTCTTCTTACTGAAAAATGCAGCTCCTTTCACTTTCATGACAACAGATTTTATACCCATCTTCTTGGCAGCTCGCCCAACATGTTCCGCGGTCGCTTCAGCAGCATATTTGGACAGACGAGCCCGCCCTTTCCTGTCCTCCAAAGAACCAGCTGAGGCCCCTGTCTTTTTGTTCCCCCTAACGTCTGTCACGGTCACAAAGGTCTTCTTTTTCTTCAGCAAGACATGGACGAAATCTCTCTTTCCTTTCACCAACAGTTGTTTGTGTTCCTCAAGGTAACGTGATGAGTTCCCAAACCCAAAGTTGGAAGATCTCTCACCACCAGCTGTCTTGGGCCTTTATGTCAATTCAGAATGAGGAATGAGCAATCAGCAGAAAACGGAATACAGAAATTATATGAGCACATGGAAATATCATTTGCCTACTCACATTGTGGTACCGAAATTTGTGCCGTCAAGAACAAACTGTCTCCTAAAACCATAATCTTGACGCGGCTGCTGTGACTCCATGATACTGTCTCCGTATGAAGGTTGACTTATGTCGAAGGCCCTGGCGAACATACCCGGACGTGGAGCAGCCTCAGACCCAGGGGGCGGGAAACCCTGGACGGATAGACAAAAATTGATCTTGTCTAAATTCTGAGGTTCAGTAATCGATGTAATTTTAATCTCAGCATTCCATGATAGACATAAAGAGGCGCCATAATATGAATGTTCCACATGGTGAAGGAAAAATAAGACGAGGCAGATAATCTGAATTGTGCAAAATCTCTACGAGCACATGTTATCCGCTGATGATTTGATTCAGCTGAGTTTCTAACACTAGCAAAAGTAGCAACACGGACATACTACCACTAAGAGACCAGGAGCGGATCCATTCTTATTATTGAAATAGAAAAATGGTAACGAAAAGAAAAGGCAGAGCAATGAATCTTTGAAATTACAACTACTTAGGGATATCATCATCATCATCATCTAGATTTCAAACTTCAAAATAACGCGTATCCATTTCGCATACATGAGTGAAGAAATTTATATTCATACGCACCTGGCCGCCGCCGCCGGCGGTGGACGAGGAGTAGGAGGCGGCGCGGTTGAAGAGGTGCGCGACGGACGGCGTAGACTGGGGGCGCGGCGCCGCGGCGGACCGGTGGAGGAGGAGGGAGGCGACGAGACGGCGGGACGCCATCGCCGGGCCTCTGTCGGCGGCTGCGGCGGCCGGCGGCGGTCGACGCAGCGAGGAAGTGGCGGCTGGGGAGGGGAATGAATTAGGGTTCTATGGAAGACGACGACACGGATGTGGCCATGTGGGCCGCTTAGCACTTATTTTGTTGGGCCTCTTTCTCTTTGTTGGGCCTTCAACCAACGGCGTAATATTTCCAATCAAATTCCAGTAGAAAGGCTCGACGACGACAACACAAATTTTCGGTACCACACCACGGGCTTGATTGGAGCTTCTCTCAGCTGCAGCTTTTCTCAAATGCTTCAGTTGCTAGAAGCTACCCCAAACGATTCAGAGAATCTGCTATTACAAATTCTTAAAAATGAACTATGAAGCCAGAAGCTGGAGAAGCTGGGTTTCAGAGCTTTTCCAAATTCTCAGAAGCTGGCTACCAAACAGTTGCTTCTCAGAATCTAAAGCTCCCCCAAACAGGCACTAAAACTATGTTTGGTTGGGCTGTGGCTTTTGGAAAAGCTGTTGTGAGCTGTGGGCTGTGAAAAAGCAGCTGTGGGAAAAGCTGAAGACCGTTTGGTTGGATAGATGTGGCTTTTGCAAAGGACCTCATGTGTCATTAACAGCCCCCTCCCTCTCTCTCACCGACGAGGAGCGGCGGCATGGACGGGAGAAAAAATAGAACAAGCGAAACGTTTTTTTAATGGCAGTGGTGGGTAATTTTCTCCCTCAAAACCCAGTGAAAGTAGGGGTAGAGGATGCTTTTGGATTTGTACTACACTAAAAGCAGCTTTTGGATAAAAGCACATGTCTGGTTTTTGCCCTTTGGTTGGCTTTTGGCTTTTGCAAAAGCAAAAGCAGGTTGGAAGCCCACCCAAACACACCCTAAGTCCATTTGAGGTCTTAGTCTCATAACAGACTTTCAAAAACGTTTTTAACTGCAAATTGGATACAACACATCTCTCAAAGTGGAAATCCAGGTTAACTTCAGTCCCTCGACAGTATTATGGGTGGTTTTGGTTGATTTGGCATCCTAGTCATAAAAAAACATATGGGGGCACGCATGTCAATCACACAAATAAAAATATTTCCTCTCTCACCTCTCTCACCTCATCTCATCCCCTCCCCTCGGTCGGCAATGGTGAATCGTGTCTACACTGGAGCCTCAATGTTGCCACCCACCCACCACCACCATGGATGTCGATGGAGAGGTGGAAGGGGGAATTCCTCCCGACAATAATGGCTACATAGGCAAGAAGCGCTAGCACGACGAGGGTTACTTAGTTACCCTCACCTCCGAGCTTTCGAGACAGCATCTCCCCAGAAGGGGTCGAGCGTCATTCAACTATGAAACCTATCTACTTCAGTGAGGTCGATAGTGAGTGCGTACACGGTCAACACCGGCTTGTCCATAAGTGCATGTGTGCACTGGCTCGGCAGACACAATTCATTCTTCTCCGAGCGAGCGTGCTACCAATTGACAAGATGTTTTGTTGGAAGCCTACAGTGAATATACACCATCATCTAACATCGGACATCCGAGGTTGAGGGAGTGTCCACACATTGCCTCTAGTAGGCAGGAACCCCTAAAACCCGAGTCGGAGCCCAAGCAGTCAAGAAACCTCCAGTTGCGGCCTCGTGGTGAGGCGGTCGGCGATGCCCCACCGACCACTGGTGGCGGCAATCACCGACCACTAGCGGCGGCGACTCTACTGCCATGGTTTTCACTGCACCATATTGCTTTCGACCCAACCGTCGGAGCTGCTTCTTCAGCCCCACCCTAGTAAGTCACCTGTCTTCCTATGCTACAACCCTCTTCTCAGCTCCCACCCTGAGGCCCCTCCACACCCCTACACCCACCAACCCTCTTCTCCGCTCCCACCCTAAGCCCCCTCCACACCACCCCTACCTCCTCTCATGGAATGTTTGCATTGCTTGATTTAGGGTTTTAGATATTTTGAGGTGGATTTAGGTTAGTTTCTGGAGTTCCTTTTAGGTGGATTTCTGTAGGTTTTGGAGAGGTTCTTGAATCTTGACCGCCGCATGGGCGGACACGCCGGCCAATGGGACATGGGGGTATGGGGGTACAACCCCAAATTTTTTGCTTTCAAAATAATGAATCTCATTTATTCAAAATAACAAATCTCATTGATTTATTGTACACATTGATTGACATTAAATTTTGACGGCAACATCATGCTAGCATTAGATGATGCAAGTACTAATTCTTGTAATGAAATTATAAATATTTAGTTCTTCACTTATGTTACATTTCTAAATAATATTTTTTCCTTATGTACCTAATACTATCACCACATGCAGCAAAATGGCAATAGATAATCCCTCCGTCCAGGAATGTAATTTGTGTTGAGATGTGACACAACTAGTATAATGAATCTAGACAAAACTGTGGTCCAGATTTGTTGTAATAGGATATGTCATATCCTATCACAAATGCTTATTTACTCCCTCAGTTCCAAAATATAAGGTACAACCACCTTGCACAGAGACCAAGAAACATTTAATTGTGAATTTAGTTGATACAAATCAACCAATACATGCTATTTGTATTTATTTTTATTTAGTTTTTGCCTATGCATGTTTTATATAATTATTAGGCGCCTTATACTTTGGGACATAGAGAAAAAATGGTTGTGTCTTATATTTTGGACCGGAGGGAGTAGAATGTAGGGAGTGCAACTGAATATAGCATGTGTATTGACAATGTATATGGACCCCATGGACATGGGGGTACAACCCCAAAGTTTTACAAAATTTTATCTATGTATATGTTGTTTGTGATTCTACTAACTTTGAATTCTAATCATGAGAAACATACATGTCATTGATGGTATGGCTTGGATTTACTTGTTTTTGTTATTTTTAATCTGATGTTTGAAATGTAAAATAGTATGAATGTTTGACATAATCTTAAACTATTTGTCATTACTGAATTTTATCCGAGCAAGTGTGCCGCCGATTGAAAGGATGTGTTGTTGGAAGCGTAGCTGAGGTCGAGAGTCTCCATTTCCTGCCTCTAATAGACAAGCACCCCTGAACCCCGAGTCGGAGCTCAAGTAGTCGAGAAACCTCCAATTGCGGTCAGCGACGCTCCACCGACCACTGGCCGTGGCAATCACCAACCACTAGCGGCGGCAACTCCACTGCCAATTGCTTTCGACTCAACCGTTACAGCTGCTTCTTCGGCCGCACCCTAATAAGTCACCATATGTTCCTATGCTACAACCCTATTCTCCGCTCCCACCCTTAGCCTCTCCACCCCCACCCTTGCCTCCTCTCATGGAATGTTTGCATTGCTTGATTTAGGGTTTTAGAGATTTCGAGGTGGATTTAGGTTAGTGTTTGCAACTCCACCGACTTGTGTTTTACTAAACCATTGTCATTTATGTTATGGCTTGGATTTACTTGTTTTTGTTATTTTCAATCCGATGTTTGAAATGTAAAATAATATGAATGTTCGACACATTACTAGTTAGAGTTGTGGGTGTAGAGAGATATATGCTCTTTAACTATTTGTCATTACTGAATTTTATTTCTACCATTTTATACCACTCAATATGCAAAACTTCAATCAAATATCCAATTGTAAGACAGAGAATTGAAATCTTATGTTGGTTTTTGTATGAAATAGAGCATGAAGCCTAACATTTGAATTACCTAATAGGTTTCAATGTTGAGAAAATCACATCACCTGAAAATCATTCAGATTCTTAGATGTTGTAGTGAGACGAGAGCCTTAATCTTTAATACACACATTGCAGAGCTGGTACACACATGGCAGATTTGGTACACAGATCCTTCATCATACACAAGATTGTATGATACATTTATAATACTAGGGTTGTCCAAACGGAACCCAAATAGACCAAGCATGATTGATTACAATACATAAATATCAGCTCAGAGTAAACAATGTGGAAGCGGAAACAAAGCTGCAACGGTGTAGCCTGTCCCCATAAGGCCATAAGCATAGACTAGGGCCACTCACTACCTAAGACGTCCAAGCAACTCGGTGATGTCCTGGTGACACGTCTACGTGCCAATTTCTGACTCTCCAAAAGGGGGGGAACAACCACGATGAGTACATAAAGTACTCGCAGGCCACCACTATAGTATGCAATTTACGTGGGTTCAAAGAAGGCTTGGCTCATTTGCATAAAGCGTGTTTTATCAAATCATTTCACAACCCTATGACTGCGCAATTTTAACTGAAAACCTCGTTAGGTTCAAGTGAGATAATTCATCAACAGGGGATACATCCACCTCACCCAAGCCTCGCTTGGTTCGGTTTACCCCCGCCTCCATTTTCTCATTTCAAACTTGTGATTCGATCTCCCCACTTCCTGGGTCAATCCAACATCACTCTCCCCACATGTGTTAAAATCTGTGAGGCTAGTCAAGAATAGTGCAAGTCCCTGCGCTCATTAACTATGAGCACAGTTACTCGAATATATTGGTATACTCACACTGCAGTGGATATACACTATACTCGCATTCCATAGTAAGCCCAACACATGAGTATATCCCAACACATGAGATGCGTTACGGCCAAGTTTTTCGGATCTCCTAGCATCGCAGCACCCGCCCCAAGGACAATTAACCCACTTGATGGTTCGACACTTCCCCTAGTCAATACTGTAAGGAATCCCAATAGTATCAAGGAAAGGGAAGCAATGGCAATTTTTATTTGATATGTCAGTTATTATCATTTCATTTCATCATTATTCTCATTCAAATTCACATATTCTCAACTTTTCACAACAGATCGTGCTTGAGATGCCACCCCACTAGGATCACCTAATCCACTAAGTCTATATCCATGTTAGAAATGCCGCCATAACTCAGTTCGCTTCCTCTCTAATCTCTTGACTTGGTCCTTAACTAACCAGGGTCGGTTCTGGCCGTTCCGTACAAGCACCCATATCTCACCGTGCCGTCCCAATAAAAATGGTTTTGTCCACTTAGTTTTGGGTTTTTGAAAATGGTTTTTTAGTGTGTATAGGTAGAGGCACCTCGTGCCACACTACAAATCGATGATCGCTCCCTAAAACATTCACCCCAACACTCAATCATCACACAACATACACATCAAGCATGCACATAAATGACTAAATAAGCATGACTAAGCAGTATCAATATCATTACTAGGCAACAATGAAACATGACATCAATATCAAAGAATAGCTTAAATCAATGAATAGGTACATATTTTATCAATAGCATGCAATTTAGTTGCAAACAAATCATTTTACAATATAGGCACAACATGGTTGAGGAGAGTTTTGTGGTGACTTGCCTAGTTCAGCTATCATGTTTTCCATGGCACATGAGGTATCGCCATCGAAAACATAACCTGTCAAAGGAACGCCTAGTTAACCTAATGGCTAAACATGAAATAAAATGACCATAGATACCACGAAAATATGAAAAATTATAAAGCGGTGCCATTAGGTAGATCTTGATTTGAGATGAATTTTGGTAAAAGTTTCACCGGATTTAGAGTTAAAATGAGCAAATTATGGCCATTTAAAAATTCAAATTTGAATTTAAATCAAATTAGTTGGAAAAACATACCATGCAGTTGTTTTCCATTTCTCTATGAATTATTTCTCTGAAGGGAATTTCTTATAGACACTGACAGGTGGATCCTGGAGGTTTCATTTACCAAAACAATTATCTTACTCTGGAGTTGCTCCTATGTATGACAGGTGGGGCCAGAGTCAACTTTGAATCAGTAAAGCTAACTTGGGGGTGGACCTGGGCCCACATGTCATGCACACATTAAATTGGTGGGATCCATTTGTCAGCTGGTCATAAGTTTAAATGGTTTTAATTAGATTGCCTTAAAAAGCTGGGCCCACATCATGATTTAACTAAACCTTATTGGAGGTGGGGCCCGGGTGTCAGTGTTTATATTTCCCTCCATGTTCCCCATTCTTCCTCCTCTCTCCTTCCGGTGGCCCGGAAAGGAGTCGTCGGACACCGACAAAAGCTAAAGTGGCGAGTGTGGCTGGACAGAGGCTCGTGTGAGGCCAGAAATGGCCATGCACGGTGTCAACGTCATGGTCAGGGGCAGTGCCCTGTGCCGGTATTGGCTGTGCTGTAGCTATGGCGGTAGCGAGCCGGTGGTGGGTTCCAGAGGCGTCTTCGGGTGCCATAGGGTTCTAGGACAGTGGCTGGTTGACACGACACTGGCGTGAAGTTGTTTGGTTGTGGCGGTCAGAGTTCAAGCGGTGGTAGAGAGAGGTGCCGACGAACATGGGTTTGTCAAGGCGCAAACTAGGGGTAGCGCACAAGTGGAGGTGGTCAGTTGGTCGCCCCCAATTTGGCCCGGGGCCTCATGGCGACGTGCTAGCGGCGGCGGCGGCTCCAGTAGTGAGCGGCTGCCTTACCCGGGGGTTCGAAATCAGACCCTCCGGCGAGAAGATAGGAATCGGGAGTTAAGCCACCATCGTGCTTCTGCAGGGCTCGGTGAAAGCGTTTGGAAGAGAACGCGATGATTGGATTGATCACATATATGGGTACAAAGAGGGCCGGTCCTTCCATCTCTCTAACCGACTTATAGAACAATATCGGGAGAGAATCAGGGAAACTAGAAGGAGCTAAATCAAAGAAAATATTCCAAACTTATCTCTAACTCTAACACCCCCCGTAGGCTGAGCGTCGCTAAGACAAGCGTTTAGACTAGACCAGAACTCGTTGAAGACCGTGGTAGGGAAGCCTTTGGTGAAGATGTCAGCATATTGCAAGGAGGTCGGAGCATAAAGGACCCAAATAGTACAAAGTTCAACCTTCTCACGAACGAAGTGGAGAGCGATCTCGATGTGCTTTGTTCGTTGATGTTGCACAGGGTTCGTCGAGTGGTAGACAACACTGATGTTGTCACAATAAACCATGATGGCCTTGGAAGGTGGAGATTGATGGTTTGAGTGGTGGTGGAGAGAGCTTCTACCCAATAGGATGGTGGTAAACTAGCCTAAAAAAGGAGGGTGCAGACAATGTTATTGAGGGAATAGAGCATCCATTCGGCCTTGCCGTTTTGGGAGGAGGTATGTGGACATGACATGCTCTAGGTGACGCCCTCAATAAGAAAGAACACCAATGAGGTGGAGTTGTCAAGCTCACCACTGTTGCCGCATTGGATGCTCTGGATTGTTTTAGAAAATTGGGTTTTAACATAGGCAAAGAAGTTGGTTAAAGTGCAAAGAAGTGTCAGATTTAAGGCAAAGGGGGAAGGTCCAAATAAAATAAAAACAATCATAAAAAAATATCAAGATAATATTTGTAGCCAGATATACTTGGAATGGGAGATGTCCAAAGATCGCAATGTATTAAATCGAAGGTACACTGTGCTCTAGTAAAACTTGAAGTAAAAGGCAAACGGCAATGACGACCAAGCTGACAAGCATGACAGAGATAAGAACCCTTATATGGTGGTATAACCGACAGACGTGCTAAGCGGGAGAGGGCTTTAGAACCAAGGTGACCAAGCCGCCGGTGCCAAAGCGTGGAGGACGCATGAACAGTGAGGGTGTAGTTGATGTCCACCAGCCGAAAGAGGTAGAGGTCGCTAGAGCTATTACACCTGGCGATCGCGCTCCTGGTTTGATGATTCTTCACAGAAAGACCATCTTCATCAAATTAAACGATACATTTGTTATCACAAGCAAAACGACGAACATCAATAAGATTTTTAATGATGTGAGGGGAAACTAGAACATTATTTAAAGCCTTATTTATTTAAAACGAAAGTATGGTTAGGGAAAGGTAAATAAGCAGAACCAAATGCAGTGGTAGGCAATGAGATAGAAGTATCGGAATTGGGTGGGTAGGCAAAAGAGAGGGTACTGAGGTTGGAGGTCATATGAGAGGAAGCACCTGAGTCCATATATCGGTCATTTGAAGCCGGTTGGGACAATGTCATCGTGTTGAAGGCGTTGACTAGTGCTCGCTAGTCTCATGATGGTGCAGTGCTGCCTCCCAAAATAGATGGTGTAGTAGGGTGCAGGGGGAGCTGGGCCAAAGGCACGCCGGCCTGGAGCCCAGGATAGCCGATGATTTGCTGGGGAGGTGTAGCAGGTGGGCCGGCCCAAGAGGCGCCGGCGTAGGGAGACAGAGCATCAGGCTTTGGGCCGAGGACTTGTAGGTCGTGCGAAGAAGGCATTTGGATGGGGGCCGGCCTCATATGCAACGTCCGATTCCAGGGATTTTGAGGGGACTACCACGATTGGCAAACGCCAGAGCCACACGAGGGCTGGTGTTTGCCGCTGCCCATGCCACCGCAGCCGTCGCTGCTGTTGACGCATCGACGACAATTGTGAAAGTTCAATGTCCCTAGAGTTTCCTTGGAAGAGAAGATTGGAAGATCTATGATCCTTGAGAGTGGTATTGGTTTTGGTGATTAATGACAACCATATATTGGACTAACTATCTTCATGAGTTGGTGTGATTAGGATTGAGTTACGGCATCAAGTCAAAAGATTAGCGAAGAAGATGATGGGAAAAAGAGAAGAGGTTGAGTTCCATCATCAAGACAAAAGACTAGAGAAGATGTTGATTAGAAGAAGAGCGGTCAAGGAAAATTAAAAGAGTGTTGCATCCAGTGGACCGGAGCCTCCGGTACTTTGTACCGGAGCATACAGATAAAGGGGACCAGATGGTCCGACATATTGTGCCGGAACATCCAGTCAGTGTGGACCGGACGGTCCGGCAGATTCTGCCGGAGCATCCGATGCTGAGGTCATCGCTCAACGGCTAGTAGACCAGAGGGTCCAGGCTTGCGTCAGCGTGTAACGGCTAGATGACTAGATGCTCCGGTCATCATGACCGGATACTCCGGTCATGCATAGACCCCAATTGTACGATTGATCACCAACATGAAGACATGAGCTAGAAGATGTTGATTGTCGATGAATCCAGTAGCCAAGATGAAGACATGAAGAGGATGTGAGAAGCTAGAAGATGAAGATATAAACAAGATGCAAGAAGTGGGAATATGAAGAATATCAATTGACAATAATCCATGAAGATAATTGGAGATGTAAGATATGAAGTGGTTAGTTATGGAAAGACAGTGAAGGGCAAGCGAAGATCAGCTACGACGTACCATGCGGTGGTGAAGGGCAAGCAAGAGGCTTGGCACCGAGGGATCAAAATCCGGTGGTGAAGAGCGGGTGAAGGCTTTGTCATGACGGACCGTGCGAGGCCATGTGAAGCTATGGATTATCCGTGTCAATCATTTGGAGAATGAAGACGAAGTGCTAAAGATCAAGTGAAGATGAGTTGATGAACTTCAAACCAAAGGGAATCTTGATCAAGGCAAAGGTAGAAATGAGTTGGGACTAATATATTCTTTGAGTTGTAGGTGAATAGTCCCAACGGAGAAGTGACGACGGCGTCAGCAACCCTCAAATGAAGAGCAAAGATGGTATGAAGGCTTTACTAGTTGCATAGCTTTTTCTAGTTGCATTTGAGTATAGGAATGCCGTACTATTAAGAGGGATGCAACGTTGATGTGTTTGCAAAGGTCTCAAAGTGATTCTACCTAATGCTACCTTGAGAGAAACCCAAGCCTTAACCTATCTTATGAGTGGTTTAAGGGGTTGTTCTTGATTGGGTTGGGTAGCCACTTCAATAAGCTTTCCATAGAGTCCAAGTTTGCCAAAAACGGACTCCGGATCGTAGAGTTATACCTGTTTTTATGTGGGTTGTCCTGTTGCTACAGTAGGTTCGGATACTTTGGTAAATAGTGCCAGAGAATCCGGTCCCGTTTCCAGATTGCAGCCCCACTGGATGCTCTGGCCCTAAAGTCCGGAGCATCCGGACCTAGATCTGTGTCTAACTGCTAGTTTTTGGGGTTTCGGGTATTTAAACCCCTCCACCCCCTCCATCCCTAGTTGAGGGTCTTGGATACTTGTAGAGACATCCTAAGTCAAGTAGCATCTTCCTAATCTCCTACCTTTGTGGTAGATCTTTGTGAGTAAGATTAGAGTGTGATTATAGTGATATTTAGAGAGATTAGAAGGGATTTGAGAGAAGAAGAGAGTTGAGCTTCAGAGAAGGGTTGGAAAGTGAGTTTGAGATCTAGTGAGCATCATCCCATCCTTGAGAGATATTGAGAGAGCTTGTGGGTTTCATTCTACACATCTTTTGAGTGAGATTGAGAAGAGGGATTGAGAGCTAGTGAGCTTCATTCCATTACTTGAGCATGTGAGTTCATTGTAAGCATAGCCTCGATTGTGTTTGTTACTCTTGGAGGCCAAGGACTCCTAGACGGCTAGGCACCGCCCACGAGCATCCGGTTGTGTGGATCACCGAGGAAAGTTTGTGAAGGTTTTCCTCACCTCCGCAAAGAAAGAGGTAAGTTAGTGGATACTGTGCTAACTCCTAAAAAGTTGCTTGGTAGAGCAAGTTACAACGAGGGATTAGGGCTCTCGGTTAGGGCTTTATCCGAGGGGATCGCTCTGAGTGCTTTATTTTGTGTGATTCTGCATCTGCCTATTTGCTCTGGAATTCTCCATCCAGAGAAGTCGTTCCCCTAAGACCGGAGCATCCGGACTTATCGTCCGGACTGTCCGGTGACCAGACTGTCCGGGTAATAGTGTCGGAGCATTCAGCGAACTGACTTCCATTGCGAGTGCATTTGCAGGTTTTAATTAGGTGGCGTCTATTCACCTCCCTCTAGACCTGTCAGATTGTTGTTGCCGGTGTTGCGGAAGCTGCCGCCGATCTTGTTGCCATACCCAGTGGAGTGCGCCAGATTGTGCCCCCTCCCCCGATGTGGAGCTGCGGTTGTTGGTGCTGGTGAGGAGGGCATGGCAGAGGCTTGCTAGCGAGATCCCTTGGAGGTGGAGAGCTCGATCAGGAGGAGCTGCGAGTGCGCGTCGGTGAAGGTGGGGAACAACCTCTGGATGGGGAGCAGGGGGACGAGGTAGGCAAACCGCTCGCTCAAGCTATTTAGGGTGGTGAGGATGAGCGTGTGGTCTAGGATGTACTTGCCAAGGTCGGTGAGGTTGTCTGCCATCGTCTTCAAGCGCCAGCAATAATCTGTCGCCGAGAGATCCCCCTTGCCAATGGTATGAAATTCGGCAAAAAGAAGGATGGCGTGATGCTCCCGATCACCCGAAAATTGATGCTCGAGGGTGCGCTAGACGAATCGGCGGTGGTGTTGGGTTGCATCACGGTCTTAACGAGCTCAACCAAGATTTTCCTATACAACCAAGTGAGGACTACACAATCCATGCGTAGCAAGTCGATGCGGTCGGGGCGATGAAAGTCGATGAGGACGTGGTCAGCGGGAGCATACCTCCCGAGCATGATGAGGAGGAGGCCACACCAGCAGGTGTAATTGCTGGTGTGTGTGTCCAGCTTGATGGGGACAAGGGACTTGATATTGATGACGGACACCGCCTGTGCGTGGAGAGCAATTGTCACCTCGTCGTCGAGATCGACCGGAGGTGGGTGTGCGGATGTCGCGCCATCACCAGGGTTGTTGCCGTGGTAGAAGCCGAGACCACCTGTGTGCGCCGGTGGCCATGTCGGAGGTGCGTCTGGGTGGGGCGACATCACGGAGTTGAACGCGCGGGCGTAGGGAACACGTGCTGGAACGCGTCGGCGTTGACGCCGGACCCAATTGAGGATGCGCCGGCGGTGAGGTTGGAGAAGAGGCGTGCAACGGAGGAGATCGTCGTGAGTTCTTCTGGTGTGGGGATGACCGGGGTGGGCGGCACGGAGGAGGCCTGCAGGGGCGCGGAAGCATGCGGTTTAGATGAGGATGCCCATGGCCCGGTTGTGGGAAGAGACGCTGCGGGTTCAATGTTTGTAGTAGAGACGAGCCGGTTGAGGAAGATGGCTAGGGCACCACGGTGGCGGAGGCGGCCAGTGTCGCCGCAACATCGGCTTTGGCGTTGGAGATCGCTTCGGCGGCCTCTTCGAGAACGACGTCGTCGGCGCACAAGGTGGTGCGCACGGCCTTCTTGATGGCGAGAGCAGCGGCATTCAGGGCGTCATTTCGAAGAGAAGGCAACAACCATCGCGCCGGAGAGAGAGCGGTGCGGCATGTTAGGGTAATGGCGGCGCACAAGAGAGATTAGGGTGGTGAGCGGAAGCAAGAAACATCTGATACCATGAATGCGTTTGAAGAGAACGTGATGATTGGATTAATCACGTATACTAGTACAAACAAGGCTGGTCCTTCGATATCTCTTTAACCGACTTATAGAACAATATCGAGAGAGAGAATCAGGATTTGCCGCTCCCTCCGGTTCGCTTGCGCGCGAGTCGGCCCCGTTTAATATAGCTCCTACTTCGAGGGTGGAGTTGAGCTAAGGAGCCAGAGAAATGCAGATCCACCCTCCTAGTATAATTTTTAAGAGTGGAGCTATATTGTCCAAGATCTCTGAAGTATTTGGTACAGCTCCAACTCCACCACACGAGAATCTGGAAGTTGGAGGTGTGCCAAACGGGATAAGTCTAACCTAGCCCGCAAACTACTCCATGCCCACCTCACGATTTTCGTCCGACGCTGTTGTACTCATCCTCCCCGATCAAAAACAACGCTAGTTCCACCCCGTCACGCTAGCCTCAGCCCAACAAACCTCATCACAGCCCAATAGTCCATCCATCACATCTTCGGCGTCGCGATGCACGGAGAGCACCTCGTGGCCGTCGAGGAGGTTCCGTGGCGCGTAGGTCCGGTCGCTCCGGGATGCGGAGCTGACATGCTGCGGACGACGATCGCGCCGGCTGACTCCGCCTTCACCGTCGTTAGCTTGTCTGCCGACTTGTAGTCCAGGAGGTAGAACCGCGTGCGGCAGCGGCGGCGGCCGTCCACGCCATTTAGGCCGCTGACAGGAGGAGCATGGCCAGCAATGGAGTGAGCTCCATCGTGCCTGTGCAGTATGCAGCTGCTGTTGTACTCATATTGAGTTTCAGAGCCCAATAGGAGGTGACGGAATATACTTATGTAGTGGAGTGACCGCGACAAAGACGCGATCGATTACGGTTTCTCTGTTTTTTTTTGCTGTTAGGAGTCGGGAAGTCTTATTTTTTTGCTTGATCCGACAAATATTTCATGTTTTTTAGGATGACATATTTTAAGTTGGTCGCTCAGAGTTGTCCGTTGTAGTTAATAATAACGAATTAATAGTACTACTACTGCATATGAATAGCATGTTTTAGAAAAAAACGGATTTACGGGTTCTTGTGCGCCTGAATTTATCGTTCTGAAGCCATATGAACTAACATGTTAGTAGTTACATATTCACAAATAGCCATGCTTCAGAGCAACTTTAGTATAGTTTCTAATTTTTTTTTTCAAAAACATCACATCAAATCTTTTTTTGATAGAACTTTAAATATTGATTAAAATAAAAACTAATTTTATGGTTAGGATGAAAATCGTGAGACGGTTTTGAACCTAATTAGTCCACGATTAGACATAAATGCTACAGTAACATACTTATGCTGATGATGTCTTAATTAGGTTTAATAGATTTGTCTCGTAGATTTCAGGCTAGCCATAAAATTAGTACTTTTATTCGTGTCAAAAACTCCTCCTAACATTTATTCAAACGAATGATTTGAATCAAATCAAATATTTTCCAGCTAAACACATCCTTAACACGCGGAGTAAAAAACTCCATTTACCGATAACAACGCACGGGCATTTTGCCAGTGAAAAGAAAATATTCCATACTTCCCTAACTCTAACGCAAGGCGCAGTGGCTCGGCGAGCTCCTCGCCTTGGGTAGTGAGTAGCTCGCCGCCGCTTCCAGTACGGAATTGGGAGAGGGCAGCCGGCGGTGGACTGGTGCTGACGATTGCCCTAATTCTCCTCCTTCTCCTCCTCCTCGTCGGCGCGGTCGCGAACTCCGGCGATCGAGGCCGCCATGGTTGCCGGCGCTGGGGCAGAGGGTTAATCTCGGATGAGGGCAGCGCACGCCGTTGAATTGAATCCCCAGGGCGACTCCGCCCTGCACGGGGCGGATCTAAATTGGGCTTCGCTGGGGGAACAGGTACATCTCTGCTCTGCTCGGCTCGTTTGCTGATGTTGATGGATTTGGATTGTTTCTGCGCGTGACCTGTTCGACGAAATGCCGTAGCTCGTGTGCGGTGATTATTTTACCAAGATAAAGATTTAAATACCAAGTTTACTACTTTGTCGCACATTTGAGAATTTAAAATTAGCATGCTTTTTCTTGCTTTGTATTGGTACAAATGTTTCTTTCCATCCATTTGAAGAACTTCTTATTGTACTTTAAATACATTGAGCAGTGTTATGTCACCATGTTGATAGTTTCAACTGAGTTACTGAGGTTGCATTTATATCGCCGTGCAGATGTTTTTAATTGAGGTTGTATTTTTTTAGTGGGCTGCATATGTACGAAACTACTGATAACACTAACACATTGAACGGTTTTTTATACCGACATGTTGATGTTTTTAATAGAAGATGCATGCACAGTCTGACTGTAACTATAATTTTATTTAAGTGTACGCATCAGAAACTTGGCTTCGGAATCTAACTTGGTCGCTTGTTTTTATGATTTTGCTCGGTTGAAACCGCCAATAATTTTCTGGAACCAGTATCAGCCACCGGATTTTAGAAGTTGGGACCTACCACGCAATCAGTACTCAACTACTCATGCCATCATATTTGTGTACTTAGACAACCTGTGACAGAACACAAGCACTGAATTACCAAACATGGGGCGAGACAGAGTTGATTGAGTTGTGAAGCTGCAGTACAATGGCGGAGGCAGTGGCTTTGGCAGGCTCAGGAGATGGTGCATGAGCTGGATCGTGATGCCGATTGTGAGCAGGATCATCAACAACACTATAACATACCTTGGCAAGGACATGGTGCATGAGCTGGATGATTTGGAGAGGACTGTTATGCCGCAGCTCAGGTTTGTGACTGAAGCGGCAGAGAGGAGCCCCTGCCAGATGGTGCTGGAGCGCTGGCTTTAGAAGCTCCAAGAAGCCTTCTATGATGCCGAGGACCTGCTCGATATGCTTGAGTACAAACTCCTCCGGCGCAAGGCAACTAACAACAGCTCTACATGGCTGTTGATACCACTTTAAAACATTGAGCAGTTTTATAACACCATGTGGATGCTTTTGCTGGACAAGTTGTTTTAGTTCTATGTTCGTTTTTTTACAAGGTCATCCAAATGGCTGTTGACACCACTTAAAAATATTGAGCAGTTTTATATCACCATGTGGATGTTTTTAATTGAGGTTGCATTTACGTGTAAGCTTCAAATGTACTAAAACTGCTGATAACACTTAACATGTTAAGAAATTTTTGTGCTGCCATGTTGATGTTTTTAATCAAGGTTGAATTGCTGCATGTGTACGAAGCATACCATCCTGTTCATGTTTCTAATTGAAGTTGCATTCACGCAGCGGCAACTGTACTAAAACCATCTCTTTCATCAGTCCCCAATCATATACTGTGTTGATCTGCAGACATGTGTGAGTTGTATAGGGGGAAGAAACAATACCTTTTCTTTAAATGTATGCATCGGAAACGTGGTTTCGGAATCTAACTTGGTTGCTGGTTTTGCAGTTTGCTGAGTTCCAGCCCACCGGATTTGGAAGTTGGGACCAACTATTCAATCAGTACTCAACTGCTGATGCCATCATATCTGTGTAGTTAGACCTGTGACAAAACACAAGCACTGAAACACAGACAGATCACAAGCAGGCAGACACAGAGTGAGAGAGAGTCGAGTGAGTTGTGAAAAGTTGCAGTAAAATGGCGGAGGCGGCGGTGAGCTACAGCATTCCTTGGCAACGACATGGCGAAGGAGCTGGACAATCTGCTGATCACCATCATGCCGCAGTTCAGGTGGGTGATCAAAGCAGCAGAGGGGAGCCCCCGCCGTGTGGAGCTGGAGCGCTGGCTTTGGAAGCTCAAAGAAGCCTTCTATGATGCTGAGGACCTGCTCGATATGCATGAGTACGAACTCCTCCGGTGCAAGGCAACTGGCAACAGCTCTACCTCCTTAATCTCTGCTCCTGTGTCTGCTATGTCCAATTTGCTCCCCGCCAACAGAAAGGTGCTCCGAAAGCTGAATGAACTGAAGAACATCCTGGTGGAAGCCAGGATCTTTCATCAGGAGTTCCTTTCGTCAGGGGCTACCGCAGGCATCGCAGGGCCTCATTTTGACAGCAGCAGCAGAAGCACCATCACTACCACGTCGTTCCCCACTTCAAAAGTATTTGGCCGTGACGCAGATCGCGACCGTGTTTTAAGTTTTCTCTGCAGTCCAGATGTAGCTGATGCTAGTGGTGATAGAAAATACTCTACCGTTGCCATTGTTGGACTTGGAGGCATGGGGAAAACCACTCTGGCACAGTACGTCTACAATGATGAGCGTGTGATGAATCGCTTCGATGTCCGGATGTGGATCTGCATCTCTCGTAAACTTGATTTGCATCGCCACACAGCTGAGATTTTGGAGTCTGCCACACAGAAGAATCAATATATGCAGTATGCTAACCTTGATGCTCTTCAGTGCATGCTGAGAGGCATCCTACAGAACTCACAGAGGTTCCTACTCGTCCTGGATGATGTGTGGTTTGATGGTAGTTTTGAGAACGAGGAGGAATGGGGAAAACTGCTAGCTCCTCTAGTTTCACAGAAGCAGGGAAGCCAAGTTTTGGTAACATCTCGTTCTGCGAAACTTCCAGCTCCTTTTCATTGTATAGAAGTTCTTGAATTGCAAGACATGGTGGACACTGAGTTCTTAGCACTGTTTAAATCCCATGCTTTTGCTGGAGAACAAATGAGGGACCAGCACATAAGCGACGAACTACATGTTATTGCAGAACAAATAGCTCAAAAGCTTGGGCGATCCCCTCTGGCAGCAAAAGCTGTGGGTTATCGGTTGAGCAGGAAAAAGACTCCTGACGCATGGGAAGGTGCTCTCGGGAGAGAGATAACTTAGGTGATACCAGGGGAGCTCTATTGTGGAGTTATCAGAACCTAGATCCTAACATACATAGGTGTTTTATGTATTGCAGCTTATTTCCGAAAGGTCATCCATATCTAATTACTGAGTTGGTTCACCTCTGGGTAGCAGAGGGGTTTGTTAATTCACCCGAGGGGTTTGTTAATTTGCCCGATCAGAGTAAGACACTAGAAAATATTGCTAGAGCCTACTTCCGTGAGATGGTATGTGCTTCTTTCTTTCAGCCAGTTTGTACAAGATTTACTGGTCCATCACATTACAGTATGCATGATATTATTCATGACTTAGCAGAAACACTTTCTAGACGAGACTGCTTCAGATTAGAAGACAGTACAGTGACAGAAATACCACACACCGTTCGACATTTGTCTATTTACGTTGATAAAATGGAACATCATAAACAAAGCATCTGCAGGTTGATTCATTTGCGCACTCTTATCTGCATGGAGCCAGTAATGGATGATGTAAACAATCTATTTCATGAGGTACTCTGTAACCTGAAGAAATTGAGAGTATTGGTTTTGTGCTTTTACAACAGTAGTGAGTTGCCTCAAACTATTAATAAATTGAAGTACCTGCATTATTTGAACATCTTCGAAACTTCAATTTCTAAAGTACCTGGATCATTGTGTACTCTTTACCATTTACAGTTCCTTCGGGTACACCGAGATGTTGAGATTCTGCCTAAGAAGATATGCAACTTAAGTAAATTGCGGTTTCTTGAAAGATGCTCTCGTATTCCAAATGGATTAATTGGACGAGTATGCCTCAAATTCCTTATATAGGCAAATTGACTAAACTCCAAGGTGACGTAGAGTTCTGTGTGGCAAAGCAGGAGGGACATGAACTACGGCAGTTAAGGGACATGACAGAGCTTAGGTCCACTTTAGAAATTAAAAATCTCGAGAATGTCAGAACCAAGGCTGAAGCTTCGGAGGCAATTCTGCAGAATAAAAGTCATCTTTATTCTTTGCAACTTACTTGGAGTTGCACGCACAACTTATATGTAGATGACAGTCTGCATTTAGAAGTTCTAGAAGGTCTGAAGCCACCTCATGAACTTCGTAGCCTTGGAATTAGCGGTTACAGATCTCCCGTATACCCAAGTTGGTTGCTTGAAGCTTCTCATATTGCTAAATTAGAAGCTCTATATCTTGAGAATTGCACTGCCCTGGAAGGTTTACCATCTGGTGTACAACCCATCAAGCATTTCTATAAGATATTCCTTATGAACATGCCGAACTTGAAGACGTTACCACGCTTCCCTGGAAGGCTTGGATATTTACATATCAATGGTTGCCCTTTGCTTGTATTTATTTCAAGTGAAGAGCTTGGACAGCATGAACAGCATGCAAATTTGATGCGGACGGGAGATTTGTCATCTCAGCTTGCAATGATCTGGGAGGCACAGAGAGGATCAAAGAAATGTAGATATAGTGTTAGGGACACACTGATGTCCGAACATTCTTCTATGAAGAAATTGATGGAATTGATGGATGCTGATATATCATCACAACTCCAAACCATGGAAAGTGCTTTACAGAGTGAAAATGACAAAGCATTGGTGGAGGAAAATGCCATAGAAGCATGGCTTTCCTGCCAAGAGCAGAGAGCAAAACTCATCTATTCAAGGCTTAGTGAGAACCTGTTGCTTCTCCCATCATCACTTAGCTTTCTCACTCTTACTTCATGCAGTCTCACAGATGGAGCTTTAGCTGTTTGCCTTCAAGGACTCACCTCACTGAGCTGGTTGTCTATATCTCAGATCATGAGCTTAACTTCATTTCCATCACCACATGTGCTGCAGAGCTTAAACGCACTTAAAAACTTGGATATTCGTTCTTGCTGGTGCCTCAGATCATTGGGTGGCTTACCAGAGGCAACTTCCCTTTCAGAACTTGTGATAGAATCCTGTGTTTCCTTAGAGTTGGTGGGTGGAAATGGAATGGCTGTTTTTCCATCCTCTCTTGAACAACTCTCTATATCTGGCTGTGTACTAGGGGCTGATTTCCTCAGTACTGATTTTTCACATCTGCGTAGCATTTCCATTGCAGGCTGCAGAAGCTCTGAATCATTGACCATTGGTCGTCTGCATTCCCTGAAATCACTCTCGCTGATTAACATGCCGGATCTGTGCTCTCTTGAGGGCTTATCCTGCCCACATCTCCAGGATATACATCTGATAAATGTTCCGAAGCTTACTGTGGAGTCTTTCTCCCAGCATCATACATGGAAATCACTCGCTATTAGTAGCTCCGATATGCTCAGTCTCATGCTCTCTGTAAAGGATTTCGTTTTCCCAGAGAAACTCTGTTCTGAACAATACAATGAATCATCCATTACATTTGCAAGCTCCACAAATTTCACATCTGTCAAATCTCTAGAATTCAGTGGCTCCAATATCATGTCCCTGACAGGGAGTTTGGAGAGCTTGTCCTGTCTTGAGAGAATCAAATTCGCTGGTTGCCCTAACTTATCATCTTTACCAGATTTCCCTAAATCACTCCAGCAAATTGAAATACGAGACTGAGCGCTTGAAAAAAAGCTGTCAAGGACCTAATGGAGAAAACTGGCCAAAGGTTGAGCACATTTGTTGGAAGCTGATTGAGTTTTCCAATCACAACGAGGGTCGGTTCACGGTAAATCACTGTAAATTTACGTCTGCAATAGCTATGTTTTTGGACCAGTCCTAAAAAAGGTCAAAGACGTCAGTACAATACATGTCAATTAGATCAAAATCTGGTACTGTATAGCTGAAGAGCTGAACATATTAGCGAAAAGAGATAGTGAAATGAAACCATATGGGCGTTAGCTTATTGAAGAATATTTATATCCTGGAATAGTTTTGTTTATAAAAACTCTAATATCATAACCAAATACTTTCCTTTAATATTCTATTGAGTACAAAGCGGACAATATTTTTTTACCTTTTATTGAAGACTTCGAAATAAATATCTTCATTAAGTTACCACTTAGCTTTGCATATGAATTCCAATAAAGTGACAAAATTATGGACCTGTACTATGTAAGCACACATAATTTCTTATTTAATTGGATAAATCTGGTATTGTGGAACAGAATTATAAGGATATAGTTACTAATTCCAAATTTATTGCAATAAAGAAAACCAGAATTTTGTGATGATTTATTTTATGGATTATTAAATTTATTTTTACAAACATTTATTTCGTATATATCAATTCCAAACTATGTGTATAATAAATATGATGAAACATAATGGAAAATGTTATACAATACATTTGTATTTTCTTATAAAATTTTATTTGTGCATGCATATGTTCCTGAAAGAAATTTGTAATGATAAAAAATATTGTCAAAGTGCAATTCAACATAAGGTACTGTTTTGGAATATGGATCTTAGGGTTTTTTTCTTTTAGATAATGAAAACAATCCGGCCTTTGCTTAAAATAAGCTACAACCACTTATTACATCGTCGCTTGACTCATCACCAACACAACCGAAAGAATAGAGAACTAAAAATGAAAAATGGAAATGTATTATTCAAGCCTATCTGAAAATCTCCACTTGAAGTTGGGGAAAATATGGATCTTAGGTAAAAGATTTGTTATTTAATTCTTGTTAGCTCATTAGTTCCTTGTTACTCAAGATTTCATCCTTGTGTTTGTGCTATTAAATACTCAATCTAAATATCATGTCTATGACAATCTTTACTAATTCCATTAAGATTTTATCTTTGTGGTCCTGTCTGACAGCTGTGGGAATAACATAGCCAACTACCGAGAGATGCTCAGCTGCGTGAAGATTGTTGTTTCGGGATTTCTCTTGGGATGAATGTTTAATGACCAGAATGCTCTTGTAAGGTAATGGATTAGTATAGTACATGAGAAAGTATGTATATGTTATTTTTGTAACTAATATAACTGTTTCAAATTACTTGTCATTTTAGATTTGTCTTAAGTTGAACATATCTATCTTTCACCATTAATTCTTAAGTTTCTGCGAAGTTTAACAGTTTGAAAATTATATAGTATGAAAGTATTTGTTGCCGTGAATCTTGAATGTAAATTTATAATGTTAAACTATATGAGCTAATATAAATTAATGCCAAAGATTAAAACATTTGACTTAGGACAAACCTAGAATGGCAACTATCGTTTCCTTTTTTTTCCATTTTCTAGTATAAGGTACATATAATTCAGTTCACATTTGCACTGTCAACAGAATAATGAATGGAATGTGAAATCAAGGCTATACATCTCTTGGGATCAGACAATTGGAGCATATTCAGACGACAAGTCGATATTTTTATCTCAACAACCTGATCACTCGGGGACAAGAGAGAGTATAAATTTATAAGTGCATTTACCTGTCTATCCTTATCCCTCTTCAAAGCTACCTGATATCACTCGGGGGCTCAACATTGATGTTTTGCAGAGAAGTTGTACACCCAAACATCAGGATCCGACAACTCTATTATACCTGGATGAAAGGATTAAGTTATCGATATCGATATTTTCGGCTACCACACTGATATACGTTCGGATAGATCAACTCCTCATGTGATATTGATCGGAATGTGCAGTGGATTTTCAGCGAAAGTTATCAGATTTCTTGAACTCTACTTTTCAACTACACACCTACCCGAAGCCTGACAACTGCATGATTTGCTCGGTATGCCAATAGTCATAAGAACGTTATGACTTAGACATTATGAATCGACAACATCATACCTCATCATGAAGGTATCAAAATAGTCAAAAACATTATTTGTAATAGAGTTCGGGGGCTATTGTCATAATAGTTGAAATAGGGTACCCGTAGAGAACTGTACATGGTAACCGTGTATTATGGATTCATTTACATATACAATAAAAGGTCCACCTAGTTATGATATGATAGTATGATACGGATTAAGATAAGAAAATTCAATTTCATAACAAAGGTACTACCCAAACAATAGGAATATGACTCATTTCCTAATTATATATGTACGTACTTTCCTTCTTGGACTACCTGAGTTTGAGTAGGACACTATACCCTAAGGGTATAAATACAAGACCCCCTAGAGAGGAGTGGACACGCCTAGAGAAGCCAAAACAACTAGTAAAGAGAGGTCAATTTGATAAATCACGATCGGTCTAGTTCAATAAGCGTTGACAAGCCGCCGCCACCAAGATACAATGAAGTCCAGAATACTACGGCTCTCGCTGACTAGCATTCGATGGAATATATCTGTCTTAAAACTATACATGCCATGATATGCATGCAGGCAATCCCCTTAGTCGATAGACTAGATCAACTCTTTACTTCGCTCTCTATGGGGTCTGAACCTGTATAAAAATTTGTCTCCCCTCTGTGTTTGTTACGAGTTCTTGCAGGTCTTAGTACCAACGATCCCTTGGTCATACGAATCTTATATTTGAATTGTCAATTATTGACAAATGGGTTGAAGGGATTGGGTTGGGTTGGCGTGGACAGATTTTTATTCACTGTTTAGCCTCTATCTGGCTAGAGCAGCGGCAGGGATGGGAGCTTGAGCTCCAGTGACATTTGCACGGAGGGGCGGTAGCTCTCGGCAATGTGAGCAGTGGCGGTAGAGCAAGCAGTTGATCTAGGTGGCATACGGAGGGGCGACGACTATCGTGACGCGAGCAACGGCGGTGGAGTGAGCAATGGCGTTGTCTTCTCATCCCTTCCTTCGTCTCTTCGGCAAGCGGCCGCTGTGGAAGCTGTACGGAGGAGTTTGGGTGGATGAGATCTAGCACCGCTGCCGGCGAACTTGGTCGCACACACGGCCAAGCTCTGATTGACGAGATCAGCGTTGCGGCCAGCTTGGACAGAGGAGGGCGACCGACGCGGACGGAGGAGCTTGGTCGACATGCACGCGGGCCGGTGAGCTTAGGCGGGTGTTCTAAACTTTCCAAACTTAGGTCGTGTTCTAAATTACATCTGTGGAATGGCTGAGACTTTCAAAGCCAATAGAACCCCTGCTTACAGATCCCAAAATAAAAAAGGTCCTCAAATTTTTCCCCTCAGCCCGCAGGCGTGGGGGCTATAGAAGAGATCCCACGCAGGCGCTGCCAGCCCACCGGCCGTCCTCTACCCGAACGGTTTCTCTCCAACTGCTGCCATCCCCTACCTCCGCCACAACTCCGGCACGTACGTCCGCAGCACCTTGACACCTTTCTGCATACACAACCAACAGCTCACCGAGAAGTTTATTTATTTTAGGATGGAGGGAGTAAGTGTATAACTGTATTATGTTTCCCCATATTTATCAATGTATAGACCGAAACCCAAACCCATTTGAAATCCGAAGAAAAAGAAAAATTACATAAATCACCCTGAATTGTTACTTTTGTTTTGATATTCCACCCCATAATTTATTTTGTTACAAAAGCCCACTCACTCAATCTATTTTGTTACGAAAACCCATCCACTCCACATGCCGAGGACAAAGTTGTCTGTATTACATGCGAGTAGCTTGATTCGACCTATTTATTTTGACGTGCATATATACTAGGTCATATCAACTATCTTAGATTCGTTAAGTGTGGTCGCATGTTGTTTGACTCAAGATATGTTGATATTTGGACACCGTCGTGACTCGAGTCTTCACCTTTACTTCGATTAATCTTCCGTACAGTCGATGAGTGAGCAGCTTATAAGCAGGGAGCGGCCACCTACGACGGAGTGTCATGGATTACAATAAAAGAAGTAGACCAAATCAGGGTTCAATGAGTAGGCTTTTGCAACAGAATCATTAATTGGATGGGTGGATTTTTGCAACAAAACAGGTTATGATGTGGAATATTTAAATAAGAATGACAATATAATAATATGGGAACATATCTTATGCAACAAACTAATAAATATCACCAAAAATTCTAAATTTTTTTTAGATATAGCTCTAATAGTGTTACACATATCTACAAAAATTTATCTTAAAAATTTGTCATATTTTAGGCACAACAAAACGATGAACGAACTGATAGCTTTTTAAGTAGAAATTTGTCAGAAATTTGCTATTTTTATTACTGTTCGTGTATAATGAATTTTAAGATAAAATTTTACAGATATGTTTAACACTATTAGAACTACATGTGTAAAAAAAATTTAAAATCTTTTATAATATTTGTTAATTTATGTGCACGTGGTATTAGAAAAGGGCTGTATGGGATATGTTCAGACGAGGGAAGTACCACTATCGCTGCGATCCCCTGTGCCGGGCCCGGCGGGCTGGTACCTATGGTCAAGAGCTCGCCGCCGGCGGCCACCGCTTCCAGGATGGGATGGGGAGATGGCGAGCGGTGGTGAACTGGTGCTGACGATTGTCCTCATTGTCCCCCTTCTGCGGCTGGGTTCACGCGGTCACCCCCCGCGAACCCCAGCGACCGAGGCCGCCATGGTCGCCGCCGGCGCTAGGGCAGAGATTTCTTGTATGAAGAAGGGAGCGCACCCCGTTGAATCCCCACTGCGACTTGGCATATCGATTCCTCCCTACACGGGGGCGGATCACGCTTGGGCTTCGCTGAGGAACATGTACATCTTGTGTCAGCTTGTTTGCTGATTGATGGGTTGGATCCTTTGTGCGCGTGAAGTGTTCGACGAAATGTCGCAGATCTTGTGCAGTGCCTGTTCTTCTGTACTCGTAGGATTTATGTTCTACTACATGACTTCTTCCAAAATTACTTGGTGAGTATGATTTATCTGTCTCTCTCTGTTTATTGTAGCATTAGTGCACAACACTGTGGATAGGATTTTACCAAGAGAAAGATTTGTAGACCAAGTTTACATACAACTCTGTCACCCATTTGAAAATATAAAACTGGCGTACTTGTTCTTGCTTTGTATTGGTACAACTTTTTTTTTTCATCCATTTGAAGGATTTTTTTATTGTACTTAAAGGGTACAAGTGTGTTTACATTTTTGGTGCATCGTCCGTAGAACATTGCCACACCCTGATGTTTTTAATAACGGTTGCATTTCCTGGTAAGCTGTGTAATAAGTGTACTAATACTGCTGACATATGAAGCAGTTTCTTATGCTCCCATGTTGATGTTTCTAATTGAGGTTGACATGTGGAGGTTGCATTTTATTAAAACAAATGATAACACTTGAAAACACTAGACCGTTTCTTATACCGTCATATTGATTTTTTTTTAATTGAAGTTGCAGTCACGGTAAGCTGCACATGTACTATACTAAAACCATATATGTTTATTCATCGGGCTCCAATCACATACTGTATTAATTTGAAGACATGTACCACTTCTCTAGAAAACAATAAATCAGGCTTGTCAGACTGTAAGGATAATTTGCATGCATCGGAACTTGGTTTTTGAATCTAAGCTGGTTGCAAGGTTTTGCAAATTTGCTCGGTTGCAGACACCAGATTTTTGTTTGAAACCACTATGAGCCCACCGGATTTGGAAGTTGGAACCAACTACCCAATCATTGCTCAACTGCTCATGCCATCATATTTGTTTAGTTAAACCTGTGACAAAACATAAGCTCTAAAACATAGGCAGGCGAGAAGAGAGCTGAAAGTTGTGAAGTTGCAGTACTATGGCGGAGGCGGCGGTGTTAGCAGGCTCTCGATGGACCGTGTCACCGATTATGAAGAAGATCATCAATGATGCTAGTAAATACCTTGGAAAGGACATGGAACAGGAGCTGGAAGATTTGGAGACTACCATCCTGCCACAGTTTAAACTGGTGATTCAAGCGGCAGAGAGCAGCCCCCACAAGGTGGTTCTGGAGCGCTGTCTCTGGAAGCTCAAAGCAGCCTTCTATGACGCTGAAGACCTACTGGACATGCATGAGTACAAACTCCTTGAGCGTGAAGCAGCATGCAATAGCACTACCTCTTCAATCTCCAAATCTCTCGTTGCACATGTGTCTGCTGTCTCCAATTTGCTCCCTGCCAACAGAAAGCTACTCGGCAAGCTGAAAGAACTGAAGAACATCTTGGTTGAAGCAAAGAACTTCCATCGGGAGTTCCTTTCATCAGGGTCTGCTGCAGCGGCCATCACAGGGCCTTATCTCAAAAACAGCAGCGACATCACCACAACATCTCTGCCCACTTCAAAGGTATTTGGTCGTGATGCAGATCGTGACCATGTTGTAAGTTTACTCTGCAATACAGATGACATTGACGCCAGTGATGAAAGAAACTACTCTACCTTGGCCATTGTTGGACATGGAGGCGCAGGGAAAACCACTCTGGCACAGTATGTCTATGATGATGAACGTGTGGTGGATCATTTTGATGTAAGGATGTGGATCTGCATCTCCCATAAACTTGATGTGCATCGCCACACTGCTGAGATCATGGAGTCTGCCACAAAGAATCAAGGCATGCAGTTTGCTAACCTTAACAATCTTCAGTGTGCTCTTAGAGGTGTCCTACAGGAGTCACGGAGGTTCCTACTCGTGCTGGATGATGTCTGGTGTGACGGTAGTTTTAAGAACGAGGAGGAATGGGCAAAACTGCTAGCTCCACTAGTTTCTCAGCAATGGGGAAGCCAGGTTTTGGTAACATCTCGATCGAGGAGACTTCCAACTTCTCTTCATTGTAAGCAAGTTTTTCCTTTGCAGGACATGAGGGACACTGAATTCTTGGCACTCTTCAAATATCATGCATTTGCGGGACAGCAACACAAACATGATGAGCTACAGGATATTGCAGGAAGAATATCTCAAAAGCTTGGACACTCTCCTTTGGCAGCAAAAGTTGTGGGTTCTCAATTGAGCAGGAATATGACAGTTGCAGCATGGGAAGATGCTCTCGACAGTGATAACTTAGGTGAGACCAGGGGTGCTCTATTGTGGAGCTATCAGAATCTAGATCCTAACATACAGAGGTGTTTTATGTATTGTAGCTTATTTCCAAAAGGTCATCCGTATGAAATTAATGAGTTGGTTCACCTCTGGGTGGCTGAGGGATTTGTTGCTGACTCGTGTAATCAGAGTAGGACATTAGAAGATATTGGTAGGGCCTACTTCAGGGAAATGGTATCTGCCTCTTTCTTTCAGCAAGTTCGTACAGAAGTTGAGAATATATACAATATGCATGATATTATTCATGACTTAGCGGAAACACTTTCCAGAGGTGATTGTTTCAGATTAGAAGACGGTGTGACAGAAATACCACACTCCGTTCGACACTTGTCTGTTTATGTTGATACAATTGAACATCACAAAAAGAGCATATGCAGGTTGATTCATTTACGCACTATTATCTGCGTGGAGCCAGTAATGGACGATGCAAATAAACTATTTCACGAGGTAGTCTGTAAGCTGGAGAAATTGCGAGTCATACTTTTGTGCTTTCACAATGGTAACAAATTGCCTCAATCTATTGGTGAGTTGAAGCACCTGCGGTATTTGAACATCCTCAAAACTTCAATATCTGAATTACCTGGAGCTTTGTGTACTCTTTACCATTTACAATTCCTCCGGGTACATGGAGATGTCAGCAATCTGCCAGCAAAGATCTGCAACTTAAGTAAATTGCGGCATCTTGAAAGATGTTCTCGTTCTCATAGTCCTTCATCTGGGTTCATTGGACAGCTAGTTGTGCCTAAATTTCCTTATATAGGCAAGTTGACTAAACTTCAACATATCTTAGAGTTCTGTGTGGAAAAGGCAGAGGGACATGAACTACATCAATTAAGTAACATGACAGAGCTTAGCTCCCTTTTAATAATCAAAAATCTGGAGAATGTCAGAACAAAGGATGAGGTTTTGCAGGCAATGCTGGACAAAAAAAATTGACTTAGTCATTTGCTATTTTCCTGGAGTTGCACAGACGACTTGCATATAGACAACAGTCTGCATTTGGAGGTTCTAGAAGGTCTAAGGCCACCTAGTGAACTTCGTTCTCTTTCAATTACAGGTTACAGATCTCCAGTGTATCCAAGCTGGTTGTGCAAAGATTATATTGTTCATTTGAATGCTCTTGACCTTAGGGATTGCTCTGCCCTGGAAGGTTTACCATCCAGTATACAACTCATGAAGCATTTCTGTCACATATATCTCTGCAACATCCCAAACCTGAAGACATTGCCGTGCTTTCCAGCAGGCCTTGGATCCTTTACTATGAGAGGTTGCCCATTGCTTAGGTTTATTTCTAGCGGAGAGCTTGGACAGCAAGAACTACATACAAATTTGATGAAAGCGGGCAATTTGTTATCTCGACTTTCAATGATCTGGGAGACACGGAGAGGGTCAGAGATACATAAATGTAAGATCAAGGACACATTGGTGTCCGAAAATTTATCAATGAAGCAATTGATGGCATTGATGGATGATGATATATCAGCGCAACTCCAAATCCTGAAGAATGCTTCAGGAAGTGAAAGAGATAAAGTATTGTTGGAGGAAGATACAATAAAAGCATGGATGTATTGCCAAGAGCAGAGGACAAAACTTATCTATGCAACACCCAGTGAGAATCTATTGCTTCTCCCATCATCACTATGGTTTCTCTCTCTTTCATCATGCAGTCTCACTGATGGAGCTTTAGCTGTTTGTCTTCAAAGACTCACCTCACTGAAAAGTTTGTATATAATGCAGATCATGAGCTTAACTTCATTTCCATCAGCACAGGTGTTCCGTTGCTTAACAACACTTGAAAACTTGCATATTCGTTCTTGCTGGTGCCTCAGATCATTGGGTGGCTTACAAGAGGCAACCTCCCTTTCAGTAGTTGAGATAGATTCATGTGTTTCATTAGTGTTAGTGGATGCAGATGGAATAGTCACTATGCCATCCAATATCGAAAAGCTCTCTATATCTGGGTGTATACTAGGCACGGACTTTCTCACTACTGATTTCCCACGACTGCGTAGCATTTCGATCACATGCTGCAGAAGCTCTGCATCATTGGCCATTGGTCATCTTCATTCCTTGGAGTCACTCTCACTGAATAACATGCCAGATCTTTGCTTTCTTGAAGGCTTATCATGTCCACGTCTCCAGGACATACATCTGATAAATGTTCCGAAGCTTACGGCACAGTCTTTCTCCAATCATCATGCATGGAAATCACTTTCTATTAGTAACTCTACTATGCTTAGTCTGATACTCTCTATAAAGGATTTCATGCTCCCAGAAAAACTATGTTTTGAACATTACAATGAACCATCCATAACATTTGAAAGCTCTGCAAAGTTTGCATCTATAAAATCTCTAGAGTTCCATAGCTCAAATTTTATGTCCCTGCCAAGCAGTTTGAAGGAACTGTCCTGTCTGGAGGTAATCAAATTCATCAAATGCCCCAACTTATCATCTTTACCAGATTTTCCTGGTTCTGTCCAGCAAATCGAAATACAGGACTGCGAGTGCTTGAAAATAAGTTGCCAGGCACCTAATGGAAAAAACTGGCCAAAGATTGAGCACATCCGTTGGAAGCTGATCGAATTTTCCAAACCCAACGAAGGCATAATGTGGTGCAATGTAAGTTGCAATATATTTATGTCTACAATAATTCTTTTTTGATCAGTCCTACAAAAAGTTAGGGAAAGGCCTTAGTACTATACACATGCTCTCTCTGTCCAACAGTATAGGTATTTGGGCTAGTATGTGACATGAATCTGGGCAGAGTTTATAAATTTGAACGGAGTGAGTACTTGGATAGAAAACTGGGAGGGTATAACCGAACATAATCACCGGAAGTCCGGAAGACTAATCATATCTTTTGTGGATGCGTTGAAATATTACAAGGAATATATTCATTTCTAATTTCTGGATTACTATACTAGAAATCATTTACTAACACTCATAATTCCGTTAAAATTTTATTGTCATGGTCCTGTCAGACACAGATATGATAACATTGGAATAGCTGCCTACCCTAAGAAGCTACAGTTTGGACAATATGTCGCTCGCCTGGTAAGTTTATCATTTGGTGCTCTTGATTTTTTTTGGGTGATAATTGTATGCAGTCCATTAAAAAATAATAGCATGTACTGGGTGCATAATAATTAGTCGGTTGCTATAGTAAATACTAGTAGAGTAGAAAACTTACTCCCTCCGTTTAAAAATATAGTTGTCTCGTATCGGATGGGACATTTTATACAATGTATTTGGACTAGTACAATGTATTTGGAGAGCGCCATCCGCTTCTCTTAGCATATTAAACACTTGAGATGAAATCTTGGTATCATTATGGTGTAATGGATGTCTAGTTCCCAACAAATGAACAGTTACTTTTTTTTTTTACCATGGATGAGAGCCTAGTTTTGTTATGCGCGTCACATAGAAATGGAATGCATGTGAACTTGGGAACTGTAGGTAAATATGTACTATCATCATAATATAAGGACGTACTGACCATGATATTGTCTACTTGTGGTAATGAACTTATGTAAATTTGATAATAAATAAACTCTTTACACTGTACTATTTTCTGTTTAAAGCACAAATCAAGTAACTATGTATCGGTTTCCGATGAACAAGCAAATACTGATAATGACTCCTTTACTTTTGGTGGACACTGCAAGAACCACGAGTAATTAACAACCCATCACAACTGAACTGCCGCTGACCCGCTGTTTAAAAACTGTAAACAGAAGCACTTCTCTTGTTCGTCTAGGACGGCAGACTGCTCCTGCCGTTTCAGGCAGCATCATATTTTTTTTTCCCTGGATAAAATTTCAATGGGGAACCAATTCACTATTTCCCCCCATGGAATGCAAGCTCATATTCGCATAAATGATTAAGTCAAACAAGTAGAATATTAAGTTCTCTAATCCTAGGAATGTTGTGTCATCAGTTCGCCATCGCCAACTAACTAAAGGCACCACACCATCTCTGGTCCAATTACTAAGGGATGGTATGGTGACGACGACATTGTCATTGGGGAAGATGAAGCTGAATATCGGCAATGTTGCAGGACTCATGGCCATGACGCAAGGAGGCGTAAGTTGCGGGGAATGGAAGACTCCTGGTACAAGCCCACGTGAACTTGAAACTGGACTCTTCCTTTCTTCGGAGCTCAAGGGTACACTGCTAATTCCCATATTCATATACGACTATAAGTGGTGCACTTGTACTGATTGGACGGCTCTTAATAAAAGGTGAGCAAAATGCAGGGAATTTTCATGAATTTGATCATTTTCGGGTGAAAACTTTCAGTTCACAGATAGATAAATCCTTCGATTTGCTTGGAATTGTCTGACATTTTCTAATTCAGGCTACAGATCTAATTTGTCTCCACAATAATGAATGAAAGAGCTAGGTGTTACTGTGTAGCATTAGCATCAATCCTGAAAGTTTCTGTTACTATACATGTCAGGTTGTTGGAGATGGACCTGTTTGAGGGAGCTTCAACTTCTGACTTCTTAGTTCATTTTTCAGAATCTGCCATTTGAGACAGCTTTTGTCAGAAGCTACCCAAACAGGCCCTATATATGCTTGGCAATTCAATTCCAAAAATACCTGGGTGATACTTGACCACTGACGTACGTTTTCAGATGTCTGTCCACCACTTGAGAGCTGCTATTTAGCCATTATAGTGCATTAGAATGGTAATCTCTAGTTGGAGATGTTTGGCAAGATTGCCTACTTCTATATTTTCTTGGTTATTTTCAACGTTGGAGAGGTTGCCCCGTTTGGATATCATTCTGTACTATCTTCTTTAATCGCTCTACTGGTTTCAAACGAGTGAACACAAACATTTGTAGTATCAGTGTATCACATTGACGTTGCCATTGTGATAGAATGATAACGGCACTAGCTCTTATTGCAATTAATTATGGCCCAAACCAAAGACGTACGTCCTTAAGGCCTCGTTTAGATGGGCTTTAGTCCTAGCTCATCTATTTTACGTGTTAGGATGAAATGGGCATTTGGGCCTAATTAAACACAAACAAGAAAGCCAGGCCAGGGGCCAACAACAAAAGGGCCCAGCCCATGCACATCTAAAGTGGCAATCCATAGCTGCTACAATTAACTACAATGCAGAATATAAATGGAGTCTACTATATGTTTTGTTTGGTAAATGAGATTGATAAAATATATATTACTCATCAAAGAATAACCTACGAAGTATTTGGCAAACGGGATCTAATCATATGGTGCTGCTTTTGATGACGATGGGGGACAAGCGTCTAGTTCTAATAAATGTCATCGATAAAGTACCCTAAGAAATGTTATTGTATAAGCGACTAGTTCTAAAAATATCATTGCAGTTAGGGTTCCATCTATACAAGCCGTTAAATACACTGTTCACCCTATAGAATGAACATTGTAACGGTGATGATATTTTTGGACGAAGTCGCTTGTACAATGTTATTTCTTATAACTTGCACTTGTTGATGGTATCTCTTAAAATCAAACATTTGTCAATAGGATTTTTTAGATTTTTCTCTTCTATATATATAAAACTTTAATCTCCCAATGTTGCTAATGCCAAGTCTCTTACATGCCGAGGTTTTGAGCCTTTCCAAATGCATGAAGCAATCCAAATTTATTGATACAGATATATGATCAAATGCATCGGGTGAAATTTATGTGGGGGCATGTTGTTCATCCTTCGTGTCATCCATTGTGTTGTTTCGTGGAGCTTTCAAGAACTCCCTTGCTACCGAATTCCCTTAAATACTATGAAATGAGCGTTAATTACACCTTAGCAAGTTAGCATCAAGCTTACCAGACTAACAACTGACTAGAGTGAGCAGCTGCCAACTGATTACCTGGTACTACATATAGACAGGGAATTCCAGTCTAGAATGGGTGGTTAATGGCTTGTTAGCTTAATTTGGAACCTATAAGTAATTAATCCCAGGCCTGACATGTATTATATTAACCATCATATATGTACTCAATAATTATGCTTTCAATAGCCTTGTAGTATTATTGCACAATCACACAGATCTTGTACAATAAAAGGCTGAAATCAGATGAGGCCAAAATTTTACACCATTACAACTTGGAATGATCGATTTATTCACAGATCAGCCTATCTTCCTTTACTAGGCTTCACAACGCATATTTTAGAGATATAGATATATACAATGCTACCTGCTGTGCAAATATACAATATAGACAAAATGTGAATTTAAAAGTGCTGATTGTTGAACAAACTGAAATAATTTAATAGCTACCGTTAGTTAGTTTCGATATGTTATTTAGTTTTCAATGGAGAAATTAAAACACACGCATGATGTTGCTTGCTGTTTCTACTCCCATTAATTGTTTGTTGCAACTCCCATATCTGTCTGTCAAGGAGAAAAAAGGAAAAGAAAAGCATAAGAATCCACGGCTTGACGGGCATGAACTACTCGTTTTTGCAGCACTGACTGAACATATATACTGATTTTTTAGTTCGATGCAGTTTTTACAGAGTGATGGAAATGTTCTTTCTCAACTCCAACCGAACTTCTAACCGACTTTGAGTTTCCCCTGCATTCTAACATTAAAACTTTACCTGGGGTTTCACATGTTTCTAATGTGTGGCAACAAACCAAACAAAACCCGCAAGTTGGTGAGCCTCTCCATAAGCATGAAGCTAGCAACCTAAAATTCTGCAAACTCCAACTAGTTGGCAAACACGAGAAATGAAATTTACTAGACCTACTGTTCACTTCATCCTCCATGTCATCGATCCAGTGATGTAGACAAGTTTGTTTTCTGGAGCTATCAAAAAATTATTAGTCCTGGCTAGAATAGCCATCAGCAACTCAGCGTGATTCCTCACAACCAAGTCGTCGCTTCTCTTCTCATCTCTTCCTTTTCAGGACGCTACAAATCAAAACAGCATGCTTCAGCTTGTCCGCATCAGCTGCCAAAATATTGGACGCCGTCGTGGCTGCGTTCTTATCCTTGGCATTTTTCCAGTTTTCTTGGCAGGAAAGATTTAAATTTTGTTTTCTGATTACAATGAAGTTTTTTCTTTGGGACCAAGCATGGGAGGAGATTAGAATTGCTTGGACCCGTTGCTATACGATGAACAGCCAACGGCGTGAGTGATGGTGACAAGAATCACAAGATCGTTTAAACTTCCATCCCCTGAGTTTAATACCGGTCCAAATCGAGTGGGTGAACTAACTAAATTCTTCAGAACCCGATAAAGTAATTAAATTCTTTAGAACCCAGGACTAATTCTAAAAAACAGAACATTCCAAACACAAAATTTAATGCAACGATGCGGACTATCATACAAATTCTCGTAAACTCTAGTAGCATTGCAACTATTCAGGCCAACTTTACATACACTTTGAAGCATGCCAATACGAAAACAAAGGATACAATGTTCAAATTTCAAATTAAATTCTAACTAATTCCAGTTTCAGAAAAGATGATGTAAGTTACATGAGAAGGGCACCACGACCCATGGTATTCCATAAGTCTGTATCAACATCTCAATAATGATCATTATCAGTCGTCGCTCGTGGTTTTTTTCTAATAATTTTTCACTTTAAAAAGTAGATAAAAAGTATATCTACGTTGTGTCTATATTTTTCTAAAATAAAAGTTAAAAAAAATTAACATAAATGTAGACGTAAAATTGAAGACCGCAAAACACACAAGAAATTTATGGTGAGACTCATAATTTTTCTCACCAAAGATGAAATCATGCTAAAATTCCTTCAAAACTTACATGCAAAGACATTTCATATGAGTATATGAATCATATACGATTCAGGTATATGAAGATTTCGTTGGATCTCAGTCATGATTTATTTCCCCTGAAGGCTCAAGGGATTAGATATTACTGAATCGAATCTGTAAGGCTGTAAGGCTGCGTTCGAATCTGAACTGCAGATTAGGATTTAAGTGCACGCTAAACGAGAAATACCATTAGCAGGTGATTAATTAAACACTAGCTATTTTAAACTTAAAAAATGGATTAATTTGCTTTTTTTAAACAACTTTCGTGTAAATTATTTTAAAAAAAACACACCGTTTAGCAGTTCGGAAAACATGCGTACGGAAAAAGAGGTAAAAAACACTGATTTTTTCAGGTCACTGGCACGTTCCAACGGGGCCTAAATCAAGCGGGGAGTCTCAATAGGGAAGTCAACTACGAACACAATGTTCCTGCACAGGACCGCAACCGACCATCGTCATCAGCAGTAACAGCAGCCTGCTTATCCTGAATACTAATTCAAAGAGATCAGATCACGCGGTACAGGCGATATCATGGTCGATGTGAACCTGTCAATGAAGGAAGCACTGATGTAAAATGGAGTGCGACGCATTGCTACGGGTTTTAATGGGCTCCATAGCTTTCAATTTTCTTGCCTTTTCAAGCAACGAGAGGGTTGGCTTTTGGGCGGTTGGGTGACCCTCTTCCCTCCCAACCGTCAGTACAGACAGCACAAGCGATTGCAATAAAAACAGGGTGGATAACTCCATCGTGAGTACATATCTATGCACATGTGCTTGGACTAGAAAAATTCTGTTCTCCTACATGCTGGTCAGGTGATCAACAAAATGAAATATAATTTGATTGAAAAAATTATGTTACTACCCCACAGGTTAAGGAAAAGAGTTCATTTTAACCACCCAAAACTTTTAGTCTTTCTTAAATATGAACTCATTTAACGCCCTATAACGTTCATCCACATTTATATGCTTTCAAATTCACTTATTTCTTCCGAAACCTAGCCACCACGGACTCTACAATATTGTTTCTGTGGTACTTATGCTCAATGACAATTTCATATGCCAGATATCTCTATGAGACGTCTATAGTTATTGTTGCATATTAGGATTTTTTTACTCTTTATTTCAAATTTGAATTTCACCCAATTATAACAAAATTTTAGTGTTTTTACTTTCCGAGACACATCAAAACACCAGAATGTTGCGGAATCAAACTGTATGTCAACGGATTTGTGAACTCAAGCCCCACCATTACCGTAGAGGCTCTCATCATCAACTTTGGAAATGTCTCCATTCAACTTCTATACCCCCAATGTCGTAGACATGCGCCACAACTGTTAGGCACAACTTCTCTATCTTCGCTAACTCGTCTATTCTCCGCAACGCCACTTATATCTCCGACTATGGTCCTATTTGGGGGAGCTTCTGCCAGCTGCAGCTTCTCCCAAAAGCTGCAGCTGCCAGAAGCTGCCCCAAACGGCTCATAGCTTCAGAGAAGCTGTAGTTACAGATTCTGGAAAATGAACTGAGAAGCTAGAATCTGCAGAAGCTGGGTTTCAGAGCTTTTCCAGATTCTCAGAATCTTAAGCTCCCCAAACACCCTCTTCTCAGAATCCTAAGCTCCCCAAACACCCTCCATATACAAGAGCAATATTGAGCTTGAGCACCGTTTCTAGGCCCTTCACAGAGCTTCGCATCCTTAGCCACCATATATATATACCTCATTGAGGTCGATATCAACTCTGCCTCCTTTAGATTCTAACGTAAAGTGATAACGGATGACAATGGTTAATACTCGGTTTTAAGTTTAAGGATAAACAACGTGATCACCATCTCTAAAACATTACTCCTTTCGCCCAAATACGTAAGCATTTGAATTGTGATTTGGGTATGATGAATCTAGACATAACTTCTATGGCCAGATTCATTGGATTGGAAAGAATCATATCTAACTCAAATACTTATATTTTATTTTTTGATGGAAGGTTCGAACAGCTCAAATGTGCACTAAACCACGATTCACAATCTCGTACGAATTCCGGAACCAGCATGCTCAATTTATGTCGAAACTCGGCTTGGGAGAAATTAGCGATTGAACCCTAACAAAACGAGATCGCAGGAACCCTGTATAGAACCCCTCAAACATTTGACACGGAAAACAGTAGTGCTCAAACGAATATTCTCTTGGTGCAAAAAAAGAAAAGGAACTCTTTGTAGATGAGAAGCAACGGGAGGTTGGGAGTTTGTGTGGCGCACGAAGAAAGGAAGGCGGCCATACCATTCTCATCCCTTCCGTGGGCGCCTGGAAGCAACGCCAACATTATTTGCCGACCTTATCTTTTTCTGCTACAATCTTCCTTCTTCCTCACTGACCTCGCCACCGATGGCGACGTGCTTCGATCTTCGATGGCTGGCAGCAGCTGGACAGCTACCTTTCCCCACCCCCTTCCCTTCACGCAACGCTCCGTCATTAACAACCATTAATTAAATTTAATCCCCAATGTAGTACACCATTAGCTCCAGCCAGATCCACCGCCAATGTCAACCACCCGCGCCAAATCCGGCAATTAATCTCGCAGCCAAGAACACAAGAAAATTCTCGAGAAATCGAGTGGTTTTGAGACAATCTCAAACTGGTGAAAAATATGTACAATGGATGGATTATTTCTACCATGGATGGGGAACGACGGAAAGAGGAGATCAAGAACAAGATTAGATCTTCCTCTTCCCATGGTTCTTGGGACAAAAACACCACACTCATCATCATCCTCACAACAACAGATGGAAGAGAGAGATAGAGGAAGAGGAGAGCCTCACATAGTACTAGCAGCTTCCCCTTCCTCTTCTCATGGATCCTTTCTTGGCACATACTAGTAAAATAGTAGTACTGGTTGTGTAGTAGAACAGCAGACAGAGGCGGAGCAGCTCGATCTCGATCTCATCTCGATCTCGCATTCCATCAATGGCGGACCACCAGATCTAGCTCACACGCGAACAGCAGCGACGGAGAAAGCGAATCCGGCGAACTCCGGAGGCGGGCGAACAACCGTCCAGCTCTTGGTCTTTACGTCGAACACCCAGAGCGCATGCCGCCCGGATCCACCTTCCCCATCCTCGATCGCGCCGGTGACGACGACGCGCTCCCCGCCGGCGACGCAGACGGCGCGCGCCGTCCCAGCCTTTAGCCCCGGCGGCGAGGGCCCCACCTCCCGCCACTCGCGCCGCCTCTCCCCGAGCCACTCCATCACCGCGGCGCCCTCGATGCACCACACGCGGCCGCGCACGACCACGTGCGCGGCCGACGGCGGCGCACGCACGCGGTCGAGCCTTCGCCACGCGCGCGCGGACGGGTCGAACCACTCGGCGTCGCGCTCGAACCCGCCCTGCCTCGCCGTGCGGTAGCCGCTGACGGCGAGGAACCTGTCGCCGGCGACGGTGGCCATGCCGTCGCACTCGTCCCTCTCCTCCGACATGTCGGGGAGCGGGTCCCACGCGTCAGCGGCGAAGTCGTAGGCCTCCGCCGTCTTGAGCGCGTTCTTGTGCTTGTCGTGGCCGCCCGCCACGTAGATCTTCCCGCCGGCCTCGGCGCAGGCGAAGAAGCTGCGTGGGGACCGCATCGGTGGGGCCCGACGCCAGTGGCCGGTGGAGGCGTCGAGCACGTGCACGTCGGGGACCGGCTCCCCACGGCGGCGCACTGCGCGAACATCGGGATCGGCGGCGCGGCGCCGTCGCGGCGCCACTCGCCGGTGGTGACGTTGTAGACGGTCACGCCGTACGCCGGGGAGTTCGCCGGCGCGTCGTCGCCGTCCTTCTCGGCCTCGGCGGCGGCGGCGGGGTTCGCGAACTGGAGGAGGTAGACGAGATCCTCGTTGGCGCCGGCTGCGGCGCGGGCGGCGGCGAAGGACGGCGTGGAGGCGGCGCAGCGCCAGCCGCGGCAGACGCGGCGCATGGCGCGGTGGGAGCCGTGCGGGACGCGGGCCAGGCAGTCGACGGCGACGTCGTCCGGCATCCCCGGGATCAGCTCGACGTACTGCTCGCCGCCGGCGACCTCCATGGATCGGCCTCTCGGGCTCCTCATCTTCTTCTTCTTCTCTCCGATTTTTTTCCCCCTTTTTTTTTTGTTCCCCTCTCTCTTGTGATGAGATCTGGAAATGGATGGGTTCGCCTCTCTCCGGGAGAGGAGGGGATTAAATAGAAGGGTCTCGATGCTACGTGGCGTAGTATTATTGGTGGATCTCCACTGCTATGAGAGATTTTAATAAAAGTTGGGAAATTGGGGGAAAAAGAACGGAAGCAACTTGCTGGAAAGCAAAGCTGCTGTTTTTCTGCCGGTTCAACATGACGCTCCTGATTAAAAAGGGTGTTTTGTTGTTCAACGAGGGGCTAGCATTAGAGTAATGATGATCATTAATGGAATTTTTTTTTTTTGTGCTTGAAAGGATGAGCTGTGTGCCTTGTGAGTATAGATCAGAACAAAGACAGGGGGCAAAACAAGAGTGAGCTGGAGAACTTGATCTTGTGTTTTGATGATGGGTCGATCCAAAAGGTGAAAATGACTGGATAAGTGCCTTTTTGCCTGAAAATTTGGTTGATATCCTGTTTTTCTATGGCCAAAGAAAGACTTCACTGTGCCTTGCTATAATAATAAAACCGTCCATGACAACATGACAAAGGCCTTTGTATTATTGTGATGGATTATTGCAGTGTGACACTGTTGTTTTCCACCTTTTTTATTTTACTCTGTTTTTTAACCGAGTCTCTTTATGACAACTTTTACCACTTGTCATTAATTGTCTAATTTGTAGTAGCAGCTTACTTATCGTTAGTTTTAAACAATTTATTTTTCTTTCTGTTGTTTTACTACCTCTGACATAAAATGGGTGTAGCTGTTTCAAAGAGAATGTGATAAATGGGTGTACAAATCAACTTCAAGCTATGCAGATCAAATTTCCAAAATTAATCACATCAGTGATGTTGATTATAGAGATAATACTTCAATTAATAAAGTGATTACACGGCCCATCCTGGATTAACAAGTTCGCATTCTCTTACCTGAAAAATTCCATTTGGTACACCACTAACAAAAAACTGCATCTTAAATTGTGGTCAAAAACAGTACCGAAGCATCCGAATCTCGCCTCAAGAAAACTAAACTAATCACATGCTATCAGTCCAGCAAAGCACACTTGTTCTAAATTCTTATCCCTAACTTGACTAGATGGCCCCAAGACTTATTCTTTTGCCCAACTTGCTGCTTTTCTTTAAACTCCTGAGCCAGACAGTGGAAAAAAAACATATATATCTATATATATGCCCCCAATTTTCCACCCCAAAAGATGCCACCCAGAAGTCCATGAACAAATTAAAAGAACATCTTGATGCAAGCATCAATCAGTGATAGTGATATTAAAATTATCCTTAATGAACTTGTTCTTTTTGGGGAGCAATCAGTGTGCCTGTGATGAGGCTTCTGGGGATTGGGGATGGAGGGGGGCTGAGACGCTTGAGATGAACATGGAGAGAAGAGGTGGATTTGGATTAGGATACGGATGAGGGAGGAGAGGAGGAGGATGGACAAGAACAGGGACAGCTCATGTGAGGTGGAAGGAGAATGGTCTCCATCAACTGCTTCACTGTGTTCAGTGTTCAGGACCTTCAGGTTTGTTCAGCTGCTGAGGGTGATACTCCTTAGCATTCATTTTTATTTATTAACCATAGCCCACTGGATTAACTCTTGTTTTATTACCGGTTTACCATTTTTGTTCGCTACAAGTTTAAGAACCACTGACACAATTTACTCTTAAACAACTGTGTAAAAATATTTTTCTATCAGTCACTTCAAATATTAATAGCATGTGTTGGTGAAATAAGATAATGGGGTTTAGCAGCATGCATTGTGAGGCTCTTTTTCTTTTCAGCTAATTCACCAGATTATGTCAGATTTATTATCGCTAAAAACACATAATCAACCCACAATTCCTTTTTACTTTTTGGCACATTGGGCCACCATATTTGGGTCCCACAATGCAAATCCAAAAGGAGGTAAAGAGCGCTCAAAGGTTCGGATGGTGTCCAGTCATCAGTCCACCAGTGATCAGTGGATCACACCAAGGGCATGAATTCATGATCAGCTAGCCTAGCTGGTTATCAGCAAAGCAAAGCAAGGCACCGCTTCTAGAAGCCCAAGTAGGAGAGGGAGTGAGTTGTCGTCTACTTTCTTGAGCTTTTTGAGCTGTTGCCACTTCGTTTTCAGTTCGATGATGAGTGAGTGAGAGAGCGTGAGCGAGCGAGTACTGTCTCCAGAAGCAAGCATGCAACAGTGCAGCAACACCATATTGCATTTGCAGACAACCCTGCAAAAGTGCAAAGGTTGTTTTCTGTTGCTGCTGATGCGTCTGCAATCTTTGCATAATATGGTAGGGGATGCTTTTCCAACGGAATTTTGGGTTACATGGACCAGGAAGAGATATTAATTTGTGGAGGTGTGATTTGTAAGATTGCCTCAGGATAAGTGGCATTTGAATATATATCTCCCCCCTCTTTCTTGTTCTCTTTTCATTCTCATTTTCCGAATCATGTATATATCATGTTGCACGAGAATACGTGATATGTGGGAGATTCGTCTGGATCCTAGTTCATTGTATTGTGACAAATAAGGACATTTTTCTCATTGAAAATAATTTGTTGTGACGATATTCTTGGAGAGAAGAGAATACCAAGTTGGCAACATTGTCTCTTCTGATCCCTATCTCTCAAATCTGAAATATCAGCATTTACTTATATACATGCACAAGCATATCTATTTATATGTGTAAATTATACATGCATGTGAAATGCAAGGTGGTCCGACAATCTCCAATACGGAACACGAAAAGGGAGCAAGAAGATAAAGACATGTTCCTTAATCCTTTTACACTGTCACAGTGATTTCGATGCATAAGTTGACTGCATGAAAGCCTCCTTGTCGTTGCCTTCTTGAAACTCTTCTTTGTGAGATTCCCCCCTGTTTTGTTTTCTTAATTGAAACAGTACGGCCATAGTCCGAAGGCGTTGATCATCCAATTAATCAATTGATTGATTGATTGCATTGCCAGCTTAATTTCCATCTCCACTAAGATGATATATACCCTCAAGAAACCTTATGGTTTGCAAGAGGGCAACGAAACGATCGATCCAGCTTCTAGAATAGACTTTGTGCGTGGTTTAATTATAGCACACAGATATATAGAGATATTTTCGGTGTTGTGTTGCATCCTATCTCAAGCAAAACATAATCACGCTGTCATCCTCTTGAGATAGAGATGGACAGGTACCAGCATCCTTTTTACAACACTTTTAATTAATTAAGTTGGTCCTCATCTGATGAAAGTTTCAATTCAACATGTACCTATCAACCGAATCCAGCGGTTAGATCATAGATTACATATAAACAGCGGACTAGTGGGAGCACTGTGGATATAGAATTACAGAGATGTGTACTAATACTAGATCATCTAGTATCATGAAGAGGGAGGGAAAATGATATACTAGCTACCATAATTAAGTATAATTGTTATGATTAATGAACTTAACCGTCAACAAGGCAGCTCAACTTTATTTAACTAAAAACGCTGTGTAGGATATAAAGGTATGCCGGAAACGAGGCCATCACTAATTTTGTATTTTCATTTTCTGATATACTGAATAGTTTTTTTCCAAAAATCTTTTTCAAACCATAAAAATATTTATGAGAAAGCAGCAGTCATGGTGTCGTGGCAACCGAAGCTTGCCCATTACGTAGTTTTAGATATATAGCCATGTCACGACATTAATCTAGTCGGCAACATTTTGTACTACCATATCGAACATGTCATAGTAGTTGTTGCCACCGTCTAGCATCCCCAACTTAAAACTTATTTCTACAAATATCAATGCAAAAGGATTTGTGGGCATTGATGCTCATAGCTGCATGCATGCATCATACAGCATGTCTGCATATATTTGGTAAAATTGGTGAAGTATCCTCTTCACGGATCTTTTCATTATGTAAACATAATAGATCATAAGGTTTGTACTATAGCAGATAAATATCATAAAGTTGTCACCTACAACTATAATACCATAAAACTAATTTGGTTTTTTTTTAATAGATCATTCATCGTGTCGAGGGCGATCGAGATGATTAACCAATCACCGAAGTCGGGTAAAAAGTAATAAATACTATAGATATGCAACTTGGCAACTTGGCTTTGGGTGAGAAGAGAAAAAAAAAAGAAAGTTAGCATTCCTTTCCTGTTAGCACTGCTGGTATCGTGCAACCGTTATCTACCATTAAACAAGGAAAAAACCGCCGCTCCATGTTTATTTGGGTCTACTTGTTTTCCACGTATGGTTTATTTATTTTGTAGGAATTTTAATCTATAGGAATAGAAAGAAAATAGAGTAATAGGAATATGTGAATGTTTTTTCATGAGGTTCAAGTAGAAGAAAATTTTTCTATGTGTACTCTCTAAAGCTTGTAGGAAAGAGAAATTTTCTTTGATTTTTCTATACTTCAATTAAAAAACAAATGACATTAATAGAAATTAATTATTTGGAATCCAATCTTTTGTTTTTACTCCAAAACATATACTAGGCCTTAGAATTTTTCCCCTGAATTTTTTGATGTACTTATACAGACCACCATGATTAAAAACGAGTAAATGTTCTATTTTACTCATGGTGAAATACTACTAGATAGCAACAGATGTTCTGTAATTGTGCTTGTGCAGGCCAAAACCGGTGAAGGTTAGCAGGTGACCTAGAACACTGATAAGAAGTAAAATCACCTATCATGTATAAATGAATTATTCCATATTTTTAGGAGTGGTATATGCTAAGATAACATTAGGAAAGACATGGAGGTCGTCTAGATTCATTCTCTGGAAGAAGGAAAAAAAAACGAAAACAAAAGGAGAGCGCGCTGCGGGTGGGCCCGAGCCCACATGGGGCAGCGCTGGCGTTCGGCAGTCAGCCGGCTGGTGGGCCCGGCTCACCGCTTTGTTGACTAGTCGTCGGTGGGCCCAGCTGAATGGAGAGCAGAGTGGAGTGAGCTTTCAACTGTCCAGCACAAGACAAAAAAAGAGAAAAAAATGCATTTGGGCTTGTTAGTGGGTCCCATATGGTAAATGTCCAGCTCAGCCGTTCTAATCCTTCCACGTAGGACTGGACTGCCTGCTTGCTAAAACAGCTGTGTCTCTTTACGTAGTTTCTGGACTTAACACTAATCTACATCCACTTTTTGGGGTTTCTGGATGATTACGAAGTGGATAGGAATTTTTTTGGGACGTTGATTTTGATTAATCAATCTACTCCATTTTTTGTACTAAGGAAATGGACGGGAGAAATGGAAAGAGACAAAGTACTAGTGAAGATGATAAGTGTTACTAGGCAGTAGGGGATTGATAGATGTGTGACATGAACAAAGTTTCTTTTCACATTTGAAGCATCGAAGCATAGTAGTACTCCACTTGGCTCCCTTTTTCGTTGCCGAGTCATGCCGATAAGGCAAGAGTGATGTATCAACATATTAGATGGAGTATATTACAACTATGCTCATCACAAAGGAATATAGTGGTTCAATCTCTCATGCCATAAATCCTTGGATATACGACGTTTAAGACAACAAAATTATATTGAATTTAGAATTGCCCCCTAAATTAATGCTATCGTGATTATATGAATTACCGCCTAAAGCACGAAACTAGATAGTCCATATATATGCCCGAACTCAAATTGAACGAATAACACTATGAATGTCATATGAGTACACCAACTAGGATTAAAACCACTTAGGACTAGAATTATTTGTTCAGTTTGAAAAGTTTGTAGTGTAGAATTATTTGTTCAGTTTGAAAAGTTTGTAGTGTAGACTGTCTGATTTTATAGTTTGGGGGTATTTGTACTTGCACGATAGTTTAGTAAGGTGATTTAGATTTCTTTTTTTAAGCGTCATATATGAATAGCTGGAGAAAATATTAAATAACAAGTACATATTCCGTGACCACCTGTTATTATTTATGTATCGTACAGAGGCCGACCAAGCATTGGACAAATGCACATGGGTACCCTAAAGCTAATCCAGACATGATGCATGCACAGTTACATGATACTAGTTAACCGAACAATTACCCAATTTGAGGACACAACCCACTCACTGTCTAGCTCATCAGAATCATACTTGACCCTTCACTACTCCCATGTCCTTACTCACCTTAATTATTTTTTTTTCCCATGCACGAGTCAACATCTCAGCTGGTGCCAAGTGTGCATCACACATTCTGGTGCCAAGTGTGCATCACACATTCATATCGACCCATTGCTGTTGTTGCTTTAGCCACTATCTAGGGCACGCAAAACAAGACGATCCATTAGTATAAGATTAATTAAATATTAATTATTGAAAACTTGAAAAATGGATTCATATGAGTTTTTAAAAAACCTTTTATATAAACTTTTTTTTTACAAAAACCACACGAATGATCGTTTTGGGAAGCGTACTAACGAAAAAAATAATCCATCACTATGTTGAATCAAACTCGCCCTAGGTCGATTAAAATTCTCTGCTTCTAGAGAAGTTCCTGCACGCAGCATGGCTTAGCATTGGTACAGTATGTTTCTGGTTTTACTAGCATTTCAATCACATGATTACTGTACAAAATCATGATTGATCGATCGCTAAAACGGACAAACACGATGGTCCTGTTACGGACCGATCACGTTCATGGCACTTTCAAAATGTACTATAAAGTGAGGAGGTGGTTCCAACATGACATGTAAGAGAAGATAAAAGCATCGATCGATATATATTCTTGCTGACAATTAATCTAGATCTTGTAATTATTTATATGTCCCTAAAAGAATCTAGATCCCCATAATCTGGCGGTAGTACATATTTTTTTAGCACACTGTACATAATCCTGATGTCTAGGCAACCGATGAAGTTATGCACTTGTGCTTGTGGGATGTGTGTCAGGCTCAACCAACTTAATCTCATGTTAGGATTCACTTATTCCCTAGAGAGAAATTCCCCTTGTCTCCAGTATTTGGAACATGTAGGATTCTAAGACGGAGGAGGCGGTGGACTATATACATTCTCTGTTTTTTCTTACTTAATTATTGTTTAAGATTCCAATATGGTCTTCACTGTGCATTATATTGTATATTATATTTCCAACATTTATAAAAACTAGAAATGTTGAAAAGAAATTTTAGTGGCGAATCTACTGACATCATTTTCGCAAATCAAATTATGCATCATTCATGTATTTCTACAGAATTTTTCAAAATATGTTTAAATGCGCCTGGTTCGAATGAAGTCTTTTTGCACCAAGAGCATATTTCCTCTAGTTTCATAATTCTTAACGTCTTGTACAAGATTTAAGTTAAACTTTTAAACTTTAATTGTATATAACTTTTATAGTATTTAGTTTTAAACTTGAAGATTATATGTATAGATTTGTCTTTACAAGTACTTACACAAATGAATAAATTCCTTAGAAGATTTATATTATTATAAAAATAATATTCAAAGCTATATTTTGAAGACCGTAACTTTGTCTAGACTGTCAAATATTTTGAAATCGGAGGGGTGAGCAACATACTGATTGGTGGTACTAAGGGAATATTTATCTTGTCAGTCCGTCCTATACATTGTGCTGATATCTAGAGAAAACTAAATAGGATAATACTACTACTACATTTTGGCTGTTTACGAGTGGAGAGAAGAAATGAGAAGTCAGAATTAGCCTGAATTCTTTTTTTTCTTGATACAGTACCACCATGAGCCGTACATATATAATGACATGAGGGCGTGCACAGTGGTTGCGTCAGTGGCAAGGGCGCGGCAGTTGTTGTGTGGGCGCGGAGGCGGCGATGGCGCGCCGTGCAGGCGCGCGGAAGCCGGGGGGCTGCGGCGGTGTGACGCAGGCGGCGTCGGCAGGGCGCACGGAGGCCAGGAGGCTGCAGCGGCTTGGTGCAAGCGGCATCGGCAGGGCACGTGAAGAGGCTGTGGCGGCGTGGCGCAGAGGACCCCCCTTGGTGGATCTGGTCCCCCACGGGCGGAACTGGCCACCGGCTGGATTTTCCGGCCAGGCGCGTGGAGGCTGCACGGTGAGGGGAGGGTGCAACGGGAGTTGGCGGCAAGGCGAGGCGACGGCGGTGCGGTCAGGTAGTCCGTGTCGGTGACACGGGTGTTTTGATTGAGACGGCACTGTAGCTCCGTGAGGTGGGGGCTGCAGGCTCTTGGCGGGCTTCGATTCAGATGCTAGTCCTCTTGCGGCGGTACCCTGCCGTCACAAGATGGCCACGTTTGGCGGGTTAGGAGGGGAGAGGGGATTCATTCTTCTCCCTCATCCTCTCCTTCTCTGATCCCAACTGCATAGATGGATCAGATGTCCGACGGTGTTTGAGCTCCTACTTGATGATTAGCCGGCAACGAGGCGCTAGCGTGGTGGCTGCGCGCTGAAGGGGAGCTGGTGGTAGATGCTGCTTTGAGTTGGACAGACGCTAAATGACATGAGAAGTAGGGATGATCGTGGACGAAAGCCCTGTCTTCGGACTGACAACGGCGACGCCTGCGAGTGCCGCTCTCCTCTTGGGGCGTCGTTGTGTTTTCCCTCTCCTAAGGGTTTCTTCTGTTGAAAACCATGTCCTGCTCTTGGAACGGACGGCAGCGGCACACTCTGCGTCGTATCCTTATTGGAGGCGTCGTTGTGAAGGCCCTTGCCGTTGGGTGTCATGGTCTTTGTTGCTCTTTGCAATGGGATATGTCGTAGGCGTGTGGTGTGGTTATTTTTTTTCTTTTCCCTGATTACAGCTCTCCTTGGGTTGTAATCTTATATCCATTTACTTCTTCTCTATCAATATATATGAGGTAAAGCTTTTGTCCTCCTTAAAAAAAATAACATGAGACAGGAAAGGTGAAATTATACTACTGATGCCCCAATTACCATTCACTCTCTAGTAAATGCAGAATTGGACCGTTTCCTGTGACATCCCAATCATTTTGGCCGACTGCATATAGCAATCGGCATTACCGACTTCCTCTCGCGAAAAACACGTATGTACAGTTGTGCATTGATGCCAGGTACACTGGCCTGCACCAAGTGGTAGTGTGGCACAGAAGAAAAAGGCAGTAGGAAGTAGCACCAAAATTAAATTAATGTGTGATCTGTATATCCATGATCCATCTCATGGTTAATGGATGGATGAAGGCGTCGTCAACTTGGCCGAAATCCGTATAGGAAAGCAGCAACTCGCACCGGGATTTTGCAAGAAAAAAGTGGGCTAGCACACGGTGCCGTGTATATGCGCGTTGAAACAGCTTTGTGTGTGACAGATACTCATACTATGGTTGACCTTCTGATGGTTCAATCCAACATACTCTAATAATTAAAAAAGTAAAGTAAACGACTGTATCTAGAAAATTAAATTAAAAAATTAATAATTATGGCCCTTTTTGCTTCTGCTCTGCTCTCTGACCAAATTAGCTTTGGCTTGGATCGCAAGAACGAACGTGCAACGTACAGATCAACTTTGATCTTGATCTTTTGTTGCTATGCGTAGTGGACACGAATCCGATCGATTGCTTTCAAGAGTAAATTAGTCAGAGAGGCCATACTTGCACATGTAGTTTGCCTAATCCATTGGTCAAATGGGTTTGTGGGTTACGCATATTTTTTTCTGCAAACTCTTTGTTTCTCTTGCATCATGTGAAGGCAGAAACTTCAGAAAATGTAGAACTGTATTTACTTGAGCAGCACGGCGACCTGCCGTTAAGTAGATCACGGAAATGCAGAATAATACGCCATCTGAAGTAACTACTTTTCTCGATCGTCTTAATTAATTATATTTGGCTTTTTGTTCCGTTTCCAGTGGGCGACAGGACGAAGTGGCCGGCCACTAGCTAGCATGATCGATGGATTCGAATTCCTTGTTAATTTCGAAATCTCATGTCTTTGTCTTTGTCTTTTTCTACGTGAAATTCGTATTATACAGATTCACAGCTCACAAAATAAAGTAAGCACGTACGACAATGCTCGATCGATGTGGACGGCCTTTACGGTAATGTGTAATTGTACTAATGTGGGTTTATCTTATACTACGACAAGGCTTTACCCAACTCGACTGTTAATTAATTAATAATCACTCCACTAATATGGGTTTATCATATCGTAGAAACCCAAGCTTAATTAATGTTCAAAGAGGCAATGATATTACAATCAAGCTTCTAGAAGGGAAGCTAGGCAACATAAAGCAAGTGGTTGCATGAGTATACCAGCACACAGATAATATGACTGCTGTCTGTTTTGGGATTACGGATTAACAGAGCTTGGACAATTGGACTGAAAATAACGTGTGGGCTACTCGTGCGGAATCTCGAGACAGGGGAGATCGATCGAAACATTCCGACCGCGGAGTACTATATAATCTTGAAAAGGAAATTGAGACGATCAAGAGTAATCTCGAAACATGGTTTTGTAGAAGTTTTCTTTATCGGTGTTTCTTAATCAGAAATATTTTCAAACCGATGTTATAACTTTCTGGTATTTGATTCTTTCGTTTGTTTTAGTTTATTCATTTGTTGCCTCTAACAATTAATGTAAAGGCATTTCATCCGTCATCCATAATCCACCAGCTATGCATGCCTAATGTAAATTCCCACTCTGTCACGAAGGTATAAATGCATTTACGAATAATTAATTTGTTTGTTAGCCTTTCATTAGCTTATTTAGAGGTTTTTACTTTCTTATAACATCAAGATTTGTCATTTGATATGGATTCAGCTTCTTGAAACCATGCGTGTCCTTTCTTCGCACCGCTTATATGTTCTTTGTCACCTTACGAAGTGCTTTTGTTTGTCATCTTGTTATTATAGTCGATCACGCCTCTCTTCTTCATCTTCGATGATGAAACCCATTAACCCTTATGTCCTACCAATATGTCATGGTTTGCACCATCATATTTGTCATTGTTGCATTATATGTCTACCGCCGATCTCTCTTGTCGATTGTTGCCAACTTCGTGTGTGTTGTGATCATATTATCTTGCGATTTAGGTGGCACCGCTATCACCGCACCGCACATTCTAGTTCTTTCTGTCACATCACGCTATTTGATATAGCAACTTTGTCACTTATATCCTTATAAAAATGCCTATACTAATCCCTCACCACCGTTGTTCAATGTTCGAAATCTATTTTTTTCCTAAGCTCCACCTCCAATGCCATGGGCCATTAAGGCTGCCTAGTTCCTTGAAGCGCCAGACCCCTCAATTCCTTGCAAAAAACGAGAGGGCCTTATTTATTTATTTATTTATTTATTTGCAAAATTGTCATACAATACAAGAGCGCCCTAGACCGTCAAGTTTGAGTTATCTAATGGGGTCCTAGTCAAAAGGTGAAAATAAAATATATCAAACCTCTAGCTGTTGGAGATCCGATGGACAGCGATCTTAGACATATGTGATGAGTAGTAAATCTGTTAAGAAAGATAAATCCATAAAAGATGCCTTGGTTTATCTTTTATCGATCTTTACCTGCGCTGTGGACCACATTAGCCAATAATTAACGATGATGACGTGTAAAAGCAAAGCAAGATATTATTTACCATTGCTTATTTGCTTGTTACGCCATGCTAATCAACGGGCATGCTCACTTTCTATCAGTCAAGCTAGATCATCTCATCTACTAGATGCACCGTGAAACATCATAGGTCCCAATGCCATGCCCCTTTTCACGGTCCTCACCACATTAGTCAATTCAATTACATCAAACGAGTGTTACAGTGTTACTATACATAAAAAAAAAAGAGAGTAAACTTCAGCCACATCATACCACCCCATTTTTAACAAAAACTTTAGTTATTCTCTTTATTTTCTATGGGATTGCACGAACTAATAATCCCTTAAAATCTAATACTATAACATATCAAAATTTCTGCTTTCTTGGAGAGTACAAAATCAAGGTTGATATGATATGTCTTGTTAGTTGAGTATACTAGACGAGAATCATTTTGTTTGAGGTGTGTAGCTCAAACGAGTAATTACCCACCATGGCACAGGTGCATCCTGTTGTGCCCTCTGCCTACCGGAGAACCCAGTCAGTACCAACAGGAAGGGGATCAGATATTTAGATCAGGTGCTTTCAAAAAAGATATTTAGATCAGGTTCCTGTTTGATGCGTAGTACAAGCTAAAACCCCCGGTTTGTGTTTCCAAAACCATCAGCAGTCCACTGAATCATCCACATAACTATACCTTGACTCCTTCCTTCCATATGGGGGCAGCTGTCTTGTCTGGCTTGAACGTGCGAGATGTCAGAAACTGGGCCCCACCACGCATCAGAGCTATCATCCACGTGGCTCGAGGCGCTCCGGCCGCCGCCGCCCGCTTGTTTTGATCAATTCCGGCGGCGGATCGATCGAATCGACCGATTGATGGGGTTGTCGTGAAAATTCGTGTCGAACCACCAGTTGGGGATTGGATTGATGGATCGATAAATCCATTCGTGAACCTGTCTATCCATGGCGTCATCAAAGCTACTACTCCTCCTCGATCGATCGCGTCGAAATTCTTTTAGATAATACTACTACTAGATTAAAAACCTGTCTCTACATCTAAAAGATATATGCAGCAAAGAAATAAGTTACAAAAGTCCATTCAGCCCATCCAACTTCTATTAAAAAATCTATTCAGCCCAGTTATTTTCAGTCCAGTTCAGCCAGCCGAATAGGTCCGTAGTGCTCGGTATGTTTTAACTGGGATTGAAGACGACAAGAGTGATTGAACCCAACGAATAAAATGATTATTGTTCTATAGTTAAATCTTTGTATACTTGTATTCAGGGTGGTCGAAAGCAGAGGGACAAAGGCGGTGAAAAAAATGATTTTGAAATTAATTTGTACATACAATTCTAAATTTCCTATGGATGTCAGAAGCGGAATATTTTTCCTATGGATCCCCTCGAATTAACAGGTTTATGTTCGTTCCGGTAAGTTTTTTTCACCCCTTTATAAAAATATATATTTATTTTTAAAATTTAGAATTCTTAACATCTTGTATACCTATGTCCAAAATTAAACCCAGAATTACGCTTTTCTTTTAGGACGGAGAGAGTATTTTGCTCACTTAATTATCGATCTCATCTTGTTTTGCTAGGAGGTGCAAAGTGAAAAGAAAAGTTATAATCGGTCTATTCAGCTGCTTTTGGCTGTAAACATTCCCATCAGAACGATGTGTTCTGGGACGATGTAGCCCCTGAAATGGGTGGTCTGGTTGCAGGCGATTTAGCCGCATCCGTTGAGTAATGGAAATATATTTTCCATTAAAAGACATAATTATATTTAGATTGTTTAGCAAAAGATTAGGGATATAACTTTCTGTATTTCTGAAAAGTTATTCTCTATCTGTTTCAAAATACCTTTCAATTAGGAGTACAGTGCTAGTCAAATTTTAAAGAGGTGACTACAGAACGCATCTCCTTCTCACGCACCCCCTTTTTCACAATACACTGTCTTTTCTCATAGGATGAGAATGTTTGAACTTTCATGCATTGGAATCAGTATAATATTTTGGATCTATCGTTGTGTGGTTAAAGACTAGACATGTCTGCTGTTAGGGGTGGAAATGAGCCAGTTCGGGTTGGCTCGTGAAGGCTTGTATAAGGGTAGGTTTGGAATGGCTCGGCTTGGTTAGGGAAACGGGCTGGTTTGGCTTGTTTCATGGCTCGAGCTAGCTCGAACCGGCTTGCGAGCCTTTCTAACGATATATTTTTATAAATATAATTTGTTATTTGTAAGAATAATAAACACAAAAGTTCAAAATACAATATTAAAATAAGTTCGTACATTCATATTTTCATAATCCATGTAATAAACCACAAGTTTGTAAACGGTTATTCTATTACATAATTAAAAAAATATATGTATACATAATAGTTTAGGCTTGTGAGCCAAAACGAGTGGCTCGCGAGCCAGCTCGGGTTTGGCTCGTTTCATAAACGAGCTAGAACAGAGGCTTGTGCTTGGCTCGTTTCGTTCACAAACCAAGCCAAGTGGGCTCGACCTGCTTTGGGATGGATGAAACTGAACACTGATGGAGCACTGAACTTGCAGGATGGAGTTGCGGGTGCAGGAATTGTTGCACGGGATAATACAGGAAACTTTGTCACTGCTGAGTGTCGAAGATATGACCATATCAGTGATCCGAGCACAGTGGAGATGCTGGCGTGTAGAGATGCAGTCATGTTAGCACTGTAAATTTGTGTAACCTATTGATGAAGCGTGTTAACCTCCGCAATGGAGGCCGCCTTGTATATATTGCCTTCTAGGTCGGTTACAGGTGAAGCCATCTGCTACTTGATCTCCTGAAGGAACAAACCGAATATCCAGCAACCCTTGAGACACTCGTTCACGCACAAAGTGGTAATCCCCTGACGAGCTCGAGCCAAGCCCGAGCTTTTTTCCACCCGTATCTGCCGTTGTCCATCTCGTGCCACTGTACGAAAGATGGTCCTTTGGAACAAAATAGACTTTTTATATAGAAAAAAATCCATTTTTGATAATATAATATGAATATATACTAGATATTCTTATCCCTTTACACATGCCTATTCAATTTTTCAAGCACAGCTACAATTTTTCTTCTCACATACAGCACAGACACGTACATACACCACATGCACCTCTTCACGTACGGATGTACAGGCTGTGTTCTTTTCTGCCTTCTGGCTTAAATTATTCATATTGTTCATGATCACGCTTTCTAAACTACTAGAGTGTATGTTTTGAGCAAATATTTTCTATATAAAAGTTTTTTAAAAGGTTAATAAATATATGGTCAAGTTTGTAAGGGCTTATAGTTAATTAATCATACTAATGACCTATCTTCTTATGCGTGATATGAAAATTTTCAGCCAAACGCCTAGTACGAACAAAACCAAAATAGTTATGTTACATATGTATGTGAACTGCGATAAAGATGTGCGATAGAGGTGCATGTTGGGAATTTAGGATAGTTTGGGCTATAGCTAAAATTTCAGAAAATGATATATAAATATATAACTAAAAATTAATTTATAGGTGAAACGTTAATGTCCGTGTTATTGAAAATTCAAAAGCCAAAGTATAAAAATAAACTATGACGAAGAAAACTAAAATCAACTCTAAAATGAAGTTTTCAAATTAAAATTTTAGTAGTTGTGCATAACTGGAAAGGCAAACAAAACTTCAAGAAAAAAACCATTTGCATGCAAATGATATTGAAAACGTGTACAGATAATATCGTACAACATAGCATAATGCCTTCTGCTGGCACACAAAATTTATTGTAATTTCACGAACCAATAATATATACACTATAATAACTTAAAACTTCATAAAAATTACAATATATAGAAAATGCATATACCTCAGACTGTTAGTGACTTGGTCATTGTAAATTAGTAAATTTTTTTATGTCCATAGTAATATATTAACATTGTATATTATGACATCTCTCTATATTTTCTCAAGAACCGTAATAAAGGCACTATTTCTGTTCAAATTTATTGTACTAGAGTACTACAGACGGAAACAATATGCAAAATCCATCCTCTTTTGGATCTTATCACTCTTATTTGAATCCTTTTTGACTGACCTACCAACATCCAAGTTGGTACAAAAGATCCATGCACGGATGCACCGATGTGTATATATAGTTTTCCTTCTAGAAGCTTTTCCGCCAGCTTGCCTAAGAACAATATAATCTGAAACCTGAAAGGTACAAGCGCAAACCAAAGTTAATTAAGTACTCCATAATGAAAGGCACAAACCAAATTATAAAGTTCGATGCCACCATGAACCAATCAAAACAAAACTGATGGCTCCTGGAACAATCCAAAGGACATGTAAGGAAAATTGAGGTGAGATGTAAAGGCACCATCGAAAAGTGACTAATGACATGTAATGCAACGAGACAAGTTTCTGAATTTTAGATCTCCCGGACCGGTAAAATCTGGATCGTCATACAAGGTTGATAGCAAATACTAATACTAGTACAGAGCTTGATTAGTGCATAGCTGTAAACTTATAATGAACCTTCTAATAGACATTATGAATTGGGGGATGTGATATGTTGATTAGTATTAATTAGCTTGCTTGATTTCCTCTCCAAGGTCTAGATCTAGTACACCTAGGTCCTGTTTGTTTGAGCTTCTGGACAGCTTCTCAGCGTGAAAAGTCAGAAGCTTAAACAAACAGCTAACTTTTCGTGCAGCTTCTAGAAAGTCAGAAGCTCAGAAAAGCTGAGTTTGAATGGGAAGCTGAAAAGCTCAGTTTTATAAGCTTTTCGTAGCTTTTTGAACTCTAAAAGCAAAACACATCTTCTAAAAGCTATAATTAGCTTTTCAGAACGAAAAGCCTGCAGCAGCTTTTCAGAAAAACTCTAAAAGCTGCAACTCAAACAAACAGGTTCATAAACAGGTTCATAGTGGCCGACCAAAGAGCCCGACGACCCTAGACAGCCGCCTTGCCGGCTTGACTAAGTACAGTAGAGATGATGCACCACAAGTGTTCGACAATATTTTTGCTAGTCACAGTGTGTTGTTTTTATTAGTTCATGTTCTAGGTAATTTCTAAACATTTTGCTAGTCACAATGTGTTTTTATTATTAGTTTATGTTAATTCTAGGTAATTTCTGAGCTCTCTACTCAGTATAATCACCCAAAAAAAGACCAATTTGTTACTACAGAGCTGCATGTGCCCTTCTATGCTGTCAAACTGTTTTCTTTTTTTTTTTTTGCTGTCAAACTGTTTTCATGCCAACATTCATTGTAAAAAAAGCATATATGGGTACAAAATGTTTTCAGCAAGGAGCGGAAAACAAGGAGAATGCAGTAATAGATAGTGACACTATCTACACAATATTCATGCTGAACATGGTTTCAGAAAAGAAAACTTTTCCCAAGCCCTATTGCAACTTCCACTTCTCTGCATTTCTTTAGCCCTATGCATCCACATCAGTTAGCTACAAAACATGTCCACATCCAACCATTGCTTCTAGAAACATTTGAGTTGAGGCGCAAACGGCTACAAGTAAAATTCAGTCCCCATCTTTGAGAACACTGCATTCAGACAACGCCGCAGATGGATTCACCACCACACATAGAAAATCTATCAAATGTTCAATTGCAGAAGAAGAGAACAAGCTAGGCACACTAATGGATCAGTCCCCACCACACGCAAATCTTTCAAATGTTCACTTGCAATCTTGCAGAAGAAAGAAAGAAAGAAATGAAATGAACACTCTTTCTCTGAACCACAGAAAAGTATGGGGCCTTTCACTGAACTGTCCAAAAGTCACCACTGTCCTGAAACATGAGAATACATAAACCGCACTACACTCTACAGCACTGTGCAGAGTCTTTGGACATTGGACAAGTCGTTTTCTCAGACTTGTAAATGCAATCTTCTGCTGTTGTGCATGCATGCAACAAAGTTCAGAAGATGCCATGGCATGCAGATGCAGAGCAGACAAGTCTCGTGGATTGGAGATTTGGAACTCGTGGACTGGAGATTTGTAATGCAGTCCACTGTAAAAAAGCCAGTGATTGATTGGCTTCTAGAAGCATGAGAGATTGACAGGAGTGCATGCCAAAGTGTATCAACATCTGATTGCAGCTGATGTTAATGCAAGTGGATGTAAATCTGTAATTGTCGATCAAATCAGATGCCCATTGGATTAATCCAAACAACATATTGAGCCATTCTAGCAAGAAATTCTACCGGTAATAATACTCCCTCCAAATATTTTTTCTTTGGCGCTGTCATATAAAATCAGAGGGAGTAATATAGTAGAGGGAGTAATATAGTAATGATAAAGTAATTGCGTTATACATACTGTGTTGCCCTGCTCTAATATAATCTAGGAGAGACAACTGACGTGTCTCCATCACCGTTCATCATCAGACAGCTCTAAACGATTACGAGATTCTAGTATTTTTGTTGCAGTGGTCGGTTTGTCATCGTCTGAAATGTGAACTAATGCATCCTGATAAGACTGCAACAATATCTTAATCTACTCCATTTTTATCATTTATGAAATGGCATGTCCAGTGTTCTGTCTCTGATCCACGTGGACGTCATCGATCACAAACATAGCTTCAGCACAATGATTTAATTAAGGGCAACGTATCTAGTGTAAACCAATACTCCGTGCAAACTATGGAAACTTTTAATTTAAGCCACACGATGTTAATCTAAAGATGCGCTCAATAAAGATGGGAGGGGTGATTTGCAAAACTCATAAGAGGTGGGAGGGATGATTTACAAATGCGCTTTTGCAAATCACCCCTTTCATCTCCTTTGAGCGCATCCTTGCATCAACATCGTGTGGCTTACATTGAAGTTTTTATAGTTTACGGAGAGTTAGTTTCCACCAGATATGTTGCCTTAATTAAGGGACCCTTTTAATTAACCATCGTTTTTTCGTCTGGAATCCTCTCTCTGCTGGAGAGATCTCATCGATGGCGTCAGTAAGACACGAAAATGGCCGCCTAGCTTGGTCCACTATTGACAGGGCCAATGCCTGACGCCAACAGAAAATCTTCACCAATTGATCGATCACCATTTGTCTACCTCGAACAAGATCTCCAAAATTGATCTAGTTAGCCTCATCGATTACATCGACTTTTCTGATGTTAATTAGAATGCAAATCAGATTCAGAGGTAAGCCACGAACTTACCTACATGCATACGCACGAGCATTGTTTTGACTAATCTTCAGAGTTTCAGACAAACAATTGAACTGTTCTTTTCAAGACTGATCTCTCTGACACAAACAAATTAAGCAACAGATTGATTCCGTTTGCACCTGATGCAATGCAAATCGAGTAATTAACTTGCGTGTCGTCGATGTGGATGCCATTTTGGGGTTTCTCTCTGCCTGCACGAAGTTTCTTGACGCACATGATGCCGTACGTTTGCACAGATTGATTTCTAGAATGTCGCATCAGACAGCGTCCGTTGCCCGCAGCCGCCCGCAGGCGTTGCCTTGAGGAATTCTGACTGTTCTTCTTCCACGATCGACAACTTTCTTCCATTTTCTTTTCTGAAGAAAACGGCAAGAGGTCTGACGACTGCCATTTGATTGGAGAGAGTTTATCCAAGAGAAGTTTCAACGGAAAATTTTATTCTTTCTTGTGTGATGATGTGTAATCCTGGAATAAATAAGAGATTTTCCTGGACCTGGAAAAACAAATGAGCAACCGATGTTTCGATTCGCTATGAAAATTCTGTTGTACGTCATCGTACATGAAAAGACTTGGAACAGGGAAGTAGGCAACGGTCACGTAAAGATGTGCGAAAGGAGACTAGATCAAGGTATTATAGAGGAAAGACCATTTTAACTCTCAAACTTTTTCAAGGTCCATTTTCATTCTGAACTTAAAAAACCTATTATGTTACGCCAAAGCTTTTGAACGGAACAAACTTCATATATGTCAGTGATTGCTTTTAGGGGCTGTTAAGAATAAAATTATTGTTTTTATGCTATGTCAAATGATAACATTGCGATGCCTTTGCATCGATCTCCTCTTTCATCCACATGCATACCGTGTGAGGAAATGGGGTGAAAAAACATTGTGGCATGTGAATTGTGAACTCACTACCATATAAGCAGCTAAAATAGCATACCGAATATTCTTGTATTTTTCAGATGCGGCAAAAAAAAAACATTAGTCCTCACGGTGAAGCAAAAAGATTGCAAATATTTTGGACATATGGATAATGGACTTGTCTATGCATCACACAAAAGGTATGGGCCACAGTTTCACGATGCCGGCCTCATGCCATTTCGGTGGGGCCTGGCCCATAAACTGTATGGGCCACAATTTCAGTGTAAATTTTCGGCCCAAACCTAAACAAGACCTCATTAAACTGGGCCGAGAGATGGGCTTCCGAATGGGCGCATCTGACGTCACCCACGAGTTCTTCTTCTCCTCCAAGAAATGGGCCTAACCCTCTCACTCACACGGCCCACCAAACAAGGCCTCTCCCGTTTCTTCCTCCTCATTCTCCGCCACTTTCCAGAACCCTCGCCAGAGAACGCGAAGCGGCGGCGCCGGCGAGCGCTCTCTCCACAATGCTCCGCGTCCCTGCCCGCCGCCACGCCGCGCTCATCGCGGCCGCCTTCTCCGCCGCCTATTACGGCCGGCGCCGCGTCGACGGCGACGGCGGCAGCGACGACGACTCCTTCGTACGCGTCTCGGCGTCCTCGGTTCTGAGCGGCGCAGGGATCCTTCCCCACGGGGGCCGTGCCCACCTCCTCGCGCCGCGGCTCGCTCCCTCCAGTGAAGGTTCGTTTCTCCTTTCTCTGTCAGAAACATGGGGAAATTGGGGATCGACATAGGGGGGTCATATGCCGTTGCTCGGTCGTGTGGCGTTGTTCGTTAGGGCAATGCGTGATGTTCCTGCGGCGTTGATTCGTTCGTTGACGCGTGGTCTGATTGGTGATTGCCCTTGCCCGTGCCAGCTCAATGTTGTTAGCTATCTATGAGTATGAACATGCCGCCAATCTGTGATACTGGGGGTGTGCATTTTGTGACCACCTAGTGGTGTGTAGCGACGGTGTTGCCGTCTATATTATTAGACAGTATAATACTGTCAGTATTGCTGCGCTCTATTATTTCGGATTGAGACTTCTGAAGAGGGTGTCCTGACTCCTGACGCGGTAATGAAAACTGGTTCTGAATTTCTTGCATGTGGGTGTGGGATACTGTGGTTGGGATGTGCATGTGTTTTATCTATATACATGGGTGGTAGACTTCAACTATCAGCTGTGACTTGGTGACTTTAAATTGTTTTATGAAGGGGGTGACATTGCCGTATATGAGTATTACAGCTGAATAGCTTCTCTGATATTCAGTCAAATGTTATGACAAAATTCATGATTTGTGATTTGACATATCTATTACTACGTATATAATAGAAGCAAGCTGCCAAGTGATATATTTTCTAAGCCAATATAAGCCACCATAATTTCTTGAAGGCTCTTCTTTTTTTTTTTCTGATTCTGAAGATCTTAACGTGTTAATATTTGCATGCAGGGTTCCCCGTCCGAAGTTTCTTTGCATATGTGTTTAATTGGAATGGAGGGTTTCCCATCATAAATTCCTTCTCACCTGCATCAGTCCCACCCACTAACTTGAGCAACCAGAGCTCAGATGGAAGCTCAGATGATTCAAAATGTTGCACAGGATGTATTGGACGAGATACAATTGCCAAGGCTGCAGCTGCAGCTGGTCCTGCTGTTGTCAACATTTCTTCTACACAAGGTAAGAACATAACTGTTTAATGGAGACTGTCATAACCTATGAGAGTGCATTAGCTATATGTAGTAAACTTGTATTTTTTTTTATTGTAGATACTCATGGATGGGTCCTAGAGAAGAGCATTGGATCTGGAACAATAATAGATCCAGATGGGACAATATTGACATGTGCCCATGTTGTTGTAGATTTTCAAAGCACGAAACCAATTTTGAGGGGAAAGGTTGTTGACATGTCACTGGCTTCTATAGTTTCGTGTACATCACGAGTTGTACACTTGTTCATCATGTTACCTGGATCCTATTCTTATAAATCATGAGTTTTGCTCAATTCTAAATACAGTTATAATTTCACAAGGGAACTATACCAGAATTTTATAGGATAAATCCATGCTATATCGTTGGTTTTCATCAATATCGAAAATACACAACTGTGAGGCTGACATGTCAGTCCCTGCCTTGTGTTGGGAATAGTCCCATATTGGAAGTTTAGGGGGAGTGACACCAACTTATAAGTGGGGGAGTCTCTCACCTCATGAGCTAGCTTTTGGGGTGTAGAAAGATTTCTCCCCGGTTGGGTTAGGCTCCCGCCTATGGGCCAACACCTTGCATGTTAGTGAGACATCAGACATATGATGAAACTCAATGGCATGATATGTATTACCCTTTTATCATAGTGTTTTTCTAACTACAGAAAAATATATTGAACATGAGAAACTGCATTTATCTGATATACTCAAAGCTTTAGAATTCAGGCTTTTATGCACTAACTCATTTGTTGAGATTAGTACAGAGTAAATTACAGTTGGCTCGTATCCGATTTTGCCGTTTGGATTTGTATTTCAAAAACTACTCTGAGTGATATTAAGGATTTTTAACATCCTTTTAAGAAAGAGAGTGCCCAAGAATATATATTTTCTCTGCAGTGGTAAAATTCTACATTTTAGTATGAGGCACAATTATTTTCCATGTTAGAATGGATAAGTCAATATTTGTTTAAATCCTAATTTTTTTGCTTAGAAAGGCTGAAATTATTGCAGGTTAGTGTGACTTTGCAAGATGGGCGTGAGTTTGAAGGCAAGGTTCTCAATGCTGATCGCCATTCTGACATTGCTGTTGTGAAGATTAAATCAAATACCCCTTTACCATCTGCAAGTCTTGGATCATCATCCAAACTTAGACCAGGTGATTGGGTTGTTGCTTTGGGCTGCCCACTTTCTCTTCAAAACACAGTTACAGCTGGTATTGTAAGGTTAACACCTTCCTAAATGCAGACCTAATCTTTTAGTTTATTTTACTCTCATTTGTTGTCCTTTGTTAAGATTATTAGTTACCTTTCTATTGCAAGCTTGCTACTTGTTTTGTTGGTTTCAATGTTTCACTTCCATCCCATTTTCTTGTAGTTGTGTTGACCGGAAAAGCAGTGATCTAGGTCTTGGAGGAGTAAGAAGGGAGTATCTACAAACGGACTGTGCTATCAATCAGGCAAGACCTTTTACATTATATTCTTAGGTTATTGCATAAGAATACTCTAGAGTCTAGATTGTTTTGCAATGTTTATGCTGTTTACTACTTCCTGTCACCAAAATAAGCATATGTCAAAGGAGTTTGTGGATCAAACTCTCATCTATTGTTCAGTGAGTGGTAACCATAGTTGTTATCTCCTGTATGTTCTCTGGTCTATTTGTTCAGTAAGTCGTTACCATTGGTGTTATCTCCTTTACTTACCCTGACCTGTAGTTCACTTAGTGGTAACAATTGGTTGTTAAAATCACAATTCTAGTCATAGGATGTTCACGTACCTGGGGAAATGATCTCATAAACATGTTTACCGTGTATTTGCACATTGCCCAAAAAGGAAAAAAACAATAAGTAATACATGTATGTTACTAAGAGGAATAAGTATTATGTTACTGAGAAAATAATGAATCAAATTAAATGCCACAGTGACCTAACGATCACCCATTTTACCCTGAAATATATTGTAGGTTGATAACATATATTTTCTTAGAATCAGGTTGAATCTATGATTCTACAATTTGCCCCTACAATTCAATTATGAAGCATCTACAATTCGACTCATAATCACAATTCTAGCAATCGCAAATTATGAATTACTTTTCCTTTTTAGCAGGGCTTATATTCAACTAGCAATATGGGACTTTGTGCTGTCTCAACCAAAATTAGTTGGTGCTATTTTGTTTTTTTTTCCTTGCTTTCTTGTTATACTTGTATGGAAATAATGAAGAACATAAAATCCTTTGTACCTTTTGGGGTTATTTTTTTGTTGGTTCTGTACTTCACTCCCATGGATATTTGGGTCCATATGAACCTACTACTAGAATATACCTTTCCCGTTAGTTCCTGTTCTAGTTTCTCAATTTCTTTTTATCAAATGGTTAGACACATTTATTGCCCACAGGGAAACTCTGGTGGTCCACTTGTGAACCTTGACGGTGAGATTGTCGGAGTTAATGTGATGAAAGTCTGGGCAGCTGATGGTTTGAGCTTTGCAGTACCAATTGACTCTATTGTGAAAATAGTGGAGAACTTCAAGAAAAATGGGTATGCCTTATTTCTAATTAGTATTATGACAGTTGCATTATATATACTGTTCCTAGGTTCCATTTCTGTGTATTTTGTCTTCTCTTTTGACATATATTTGTTCAGTTCTTTCTTTCTTTTTTCGTAGTGATAAGCCTGTAGTTTACCCAACTAGGCATTTTTATAAATGTAGGAAATAAAATGAATGCCTTCAATTTTCCACCTTGTGTTCTGAGGGAGGAAAAAAACAAGAAATCAGTTGGTAATTTATGCTTTATGCATTGATTGACCTTTTGTAAAAAAAATTCTTTTTTATGACATAAATTTCACATGCAATTGTCAAAACGAAGATAGCAAGTATGCAGTACAAGACTGAATTGTGAGGACATCTATGAAGCATCATAAATCATATTTTCAAATCAACCTATAATTTTTCTATCAATTTTGAAACAGGGGTATATCTATTCTATTACCCTCAGTTACCAGAAGAGTCCAGCTTCAACCCTTGAACCACATGACCGTCTAAGTTCCACCCCTCAATTATCCCCTTCTCTCAGGACCAGCTCAGTTTTGGTGAAACTATTCGAGTCACCATGTCCTGATGTGGTAATTGTACCTCAGCAAAGAAAAAAAAAAGACCCTGCTAGTCCTTTTCATGTGCACGTTAGTGTGCACAAGGTCACCATTGGCACGCTATTTCACACATGAAATTCCTCCCTAATAGTTTCATCCTGATAACCACCTCCTCCAGCAGTTGCAGCCAGTGATCTTGTCTCGGTGCCTCACACGGCCATAAAGCTGTTGAATAGCTACCATGTTATTGAGTTCCTCACCATAGCAGTCATTGATCCCGGTCTTATTTGGCACAGGCTAAATCCTGGCCCTTTTTTAGGGATGGGCTGGTATTTTAGTTCAACTTCTCCAAACAATCCACATCAGTGGGTATATGAGAACTATGAGTGGGGGTGATTGTAAGGCGATTCTCACACATGCCACTTTGAAGGACGTGGAGGATGGGGATATGAGCATAAGCTTGGGACTATCGTACAGTGGGAAAGGCACATTGATTAGTGTGGGGGATTTTCTACCCTGATAATGCTTATATTTCTAATATTGCTCCATGCTGCAAGTAGAAGCAATGGTTTCCCTATTTTATTGCCCTGGCAGTGTAAATGTTGTTTTCCATTTCACTTGTTTTCCTTTGCCGTGTTTGAAATGATATGAATTCATTCTTGAAGAATACTCTGTAGCATTCTTTAAGACAACAAGACTTTGTAAAGCATCCAGCTTTACACCTTACTAATTCATTGATCTTGGTCACTGCACCACCTTTACCAGTTTGCCTCCATGGGCAATATATAGGCAACGGCGGAGCTTAGTGTAGACTAAACTGGGTAGTGGCCTCCCCCAACTTTAATTAGCTTCACTTATTAGCTAGCAGTAGTTTTAGTTAGTACTACGTATAGATTGCACTGTAGCAACAGCTAGAGCCTGATTGCTTCTTGTCTTGCGCGGTTGTCTGGCGGCTGACAAGCTAACCAGCTTAAGCAAGTAATCAGCACACACCAAAGCAAGTAATCAGCAAACATGGTTAAGGAAATGAGCTGGCTACTACTAGCTAGCAGTTATCCATGGAAACCTCTAGTACTTAATTCACGACTCAAAAAATGATCAAGCGATCGGGCTAAGCGGTATCTTGGTCTTAGAATTAGCTGGAGCACACTCATGATGGCCTCGCGGCCGACTAACAACAACAGTGTTAAGTTTGGCCCCCTCCAAGATTTTGCTCAAGCTCCGCCACTGTATATAGGGATTGAGAGTAGTTCTTGGATCCAGCAGGACTATTGACGACAATTGGGGAGATAGAATTATGAGTGGATGCATATTTGAAAATAAGATAGTGGCAATCTAGCTCATGTTGTAACTTTAGCAGTGAGGGTGTTGGGGAAGGCAGCGGCTTTCAGCTGTTGGCGTTGTAGATAAATCTCAGTAGAGAGAGAGAGCAGAGGGAGGGAAAAACCATGCCAAGGGAGGGGCAGTGAAGTCTTACGATGTGGCCGTCCATATATTGAAAAAAAATCAATGATGTGTATTACACTTCGGCAGAAAACACAGGTAAGGTCTTGTATAAGAGTGGAATGGGGTAAAATGGACTCGTTCTTTTGAAAATTTCTCAATATACTAGTAAACTTTTGTATTATATGTATTGCCATTGTTACATTTATTTCATCATGATTGAACTGTATAACTCCTGTTGGTTCCTCTTCTACGAAGAAAAGTAATGAAACTTCACTTGATAGTACTCCCTCAGTCCCTCTGTTACACATTATAAGGCGTTCTAGCCTCTTTATTTTTTGTCTAGGTTCCCTAACAAACATATGAACATACACACATATATGAAGCACATACATGGATTCATGCATGAATCTATTGAAGAGCCAAAACGCCTTGTAATATGAAACGGAGGTAGTAACAATTACTAGAAACCTGAATGGTTTTGCTTTTGTAATGAAAACTGAGACTAGTTGTTCTGGTTTAACTTGTAATATGCTTAGGTACTACTTATATCTGTCCCAACATGCAATGCAGGAGAGTTGTAAGACCATGGCTTGGTTTAAAGATGCTTGACCTTAACCCAATGATCATTGAACAACTTAAAGAAAGATCAAGTTCTTTTCCAGATGTAAAAAAAGGTGTTCTTGTTCCAATGGTAAGCTATGCTTAATTCATCATGTCTGATGAATCTTCTTATATGGCCAGGAAGACTGGCTCTAATTTCTTTATCTGAGTTGAATTTTATTGTTTAATTTTAATCATCAGTGTAATGGCCTTTTATATTGGCTGGATTTTATGGCTGTTTAACTAAACTGCAAATCTGGTGTTACATGTTTACTATGAGTCAATTTTTATAAAAGATTATCATAGTAGTTGCTATTCTGATTTCTGACACCATACGAGTTGTCAACCAGGTTACACCAGGATCACCAGCTGAACGTTCAGGATTTCGTCCTGGCGATGTGGTTGTTGAATTTAATGGTAAACTGGTTGAAAGCATCAAAGAGGTAACTAAGCTAGCTACTGGTATTACTTGAAGAAATATCTTGTTTAGGACCTAGTAACTATAGTCTGATCCTCAAGCTAAGAGCCAAGAGCAAGGTGGTGTTAATATTCTCCTATTTAAAAAACTGTGTTAATAAAATGTTTATTGCAGATCATCGATATCATGGGGGACAAGGTTGGAGTGCCATTTAAAGTTCTTGTTAAAAGGGCGAACAATGTAACTGTGTCTTTGACAGTGATACCAGAGGAAGCAGATTCGAGCAGATGACCCACAATTAATCTGCTTGAAAAGTTGAGCAAAGAGCAGAATTTTCCAGTACATCTCATGTTTCCTATATAATTTAGTTTATATGTCCTATGAACATTTTGTTGAGTTTAATTAAGCAGGTGTTATATATGCTCTACTTTCCAAAAGTGGAAAACAAAGTGCCATCTAATTGTACTATGATATGAAGCTAGGGAAACAAGTCAATTTTGTCAGTGGCATATGCTTATAAACTGAGGTTCCCAAGTTTACCTTGTGTTCTGGTCTGTGGTTTAGCTTGTTTCACTGCCACCATCTCAAATAACCTTTGCTATTTGGCAACCTCAGTGTAGCTTATGGTTTCATTCTTCTGTCCGTAAATCTAAAATAAGCCGTTTTTCCTCCTAATCAGTACCACATCTTATGAAAATGATGCATGTTCAGGACAGTGCTTGGAAGTTGGAAATACAAATGAACAGCAATAGCAGTGAGATTAATCATTCTTGATGCAGTTCTATGTTTCCCATTCCATGTGGTATGTACAGTATATGTCTTAGATGTCAGCTAACTTCCTTCTGTTTTAGATTCAATGGCATAGTAATAAATCTGAACAACATACTAAAAATAGCAAAAGCTATCATTTCAACCAAATCTGCCAACTTTTGTATCTTGATTTTTAAAAAAAAAAAAAAGGAGAAAAGAGATCGAACTGCTCATCAATAATTCTGCTTTCTGCATTGCAAAACTTTCAAGGGCTGAATGATTTACAGATTTGTTTGAAAGCAACTTTTATGTGTACTGGAATCTTTTGTTTGTCTGCAAGTTCAGGTTGGTACATTGGTGTGGGCACACGCCCTTGCTGCCTGCCTTGTGTAATACCGAAAAACCTAGGTCCATTTCTATTGGTTGTTAGATGCAACATCATACTTTTGGTTGAAATGTCCCTCTCGTACTTCATCATTGGGCGACATTAATTTTTTTTCTCTGCTCGATGTACACTTTTTTCTACCTGTATGGTGTACCAATAGCTTAGCTTAACTGGTTGCATCTCGCTTGGAATCTTTTGTGCTTAAATACTAAGAAATTCCGTCCTGTTATGTTCATGATGCAATGGTATTGATAGACTGTTTCTTATATATGTTATGTGACCCTATGTATAATATATGTTGTACATGTAACTGTAAGGCTTTTTATAATGAAACAAAAAATGGGTATTCTAAGTTGTCAACCTAAGGCGTCGAAATCAAGAAATCAAAAACAACTTTCTGTTTAACTTTACGACTACTGGTGGGGTTATAATGTTATATGATTGATACGGCGATCATATCATTTTGGTGCAATACTCAGGTCTGTCACTGAAACAAATTAGTGAGTGATTTATTACAATTAATAATATTCTGGGAGGGGGGAAATTAATTTCTAGAGGTAGCAAACAACTCATTCAGGATCATGACTAGATGTCCTTTTAATCATGTATATTTTTAGCACGTTTTTTTATATTTTTGTACTCTACGTCCAAAATAATGCGGATGCACCGACTTGTCACAACCTTTAGATCCTTTATGACAGACTGGACAAGAAAAAATTTTGGTGGAGCGTTGCAGCTTTGACGTTACAAGAATTGTACCTTAACTCCTTTATTTTACTCATGCTTTGATTTCTCATCAGAAAAAAGGCAAAAACAATTAAATGTACCAGTCATGAAGATTACATGCATAGTTCATCATAGATTTATGGTTGACAACCCACTACATGGTTCATTTCACATCTGATTTTCTTTTAGGTTCATCTAGCTGTATAGCCATGCTTTGCAGGCTGATGCTTTCATTTTTTTTTCTCCCTCCTTCATTTTCATATGCCATTCCATGGACCAGGACATGGCAGGAAGAAAACAAGGTTCAGACAGTAACAGCCTTTTATCATTTTGCATAGTGACAGTAACACACTTGAGCAGCTACTGCAACTGGGACTGTAGGAGGGTTAGATTCTTCAACCAAACAGCTAGTAGATTCTTTCAATAGCAGTCACCTGTGCATCTGCTTTACTGTATTTTGCTGTGAATGGGCTGTGTGGTTTGAGGGATCTTGGAACATATGCTAGGAATTTTACAGAAACTGATTCAATTTCCGCAAAAAATGATAACTACTGCTCAAGAAAAAAAAAGAAACATGTAGGATCAAATGTCTTATTACGGATGGTTCATACAACTTTTGTTTGGTAATTATATTAATCTGGAAAACCCTGGGTCACCAAAACTTTACACACACTAGAGAACAGGGATGATGCGTTTAGCATGCATTTATATAAATGGTAAAACCTTTTGATTAGTTGTGAAGCTCAAAGGGGAGAGAATTAATCATCTATATATATAGAAGCCTTAACGGTTAACTTGTGCTGTCATGGTCTCTGCTGCTGTTATGATGCACATCAAGGTTCCATACATGTACTTGTGACATCTATTAAAGAGCCAATATAATTCCAAATTATGTCAAGGTCAACGACAAGTACCACCCTACCTGTTGCAAGATTTTTGTCAAGGTTTCGCCGTGACATGTTGTTGCACCATTCTTTACGAAGTCTAAAAAATTCATAGAAATCATTTTCTAGCTAGTGACAACAATCACTCATCAGAGATCTCACAAGTCAGTAATTAATAGAGCGTTAGTGAGAAGTTTGGAGTCCCATGACTTGAGTAACCAAATTTCAAATCTAATAATTAGTGTGGCATGTGGTTTACTTTTAAGTGATTAGTCGACCTAACCAAGCTATTTATGTTAGAAAGTTGAACTGTCTTTTGCATGCAAATTAATACAATTGGTATAAATTTCTCGGACCATATAATGCATAATTCTCACTTTGTAAGAAAATCAAACTATCTTTTACCTACGGCATAGTAACTTCATTATATTATATTGTATAGTGCTTGAAAGTCATCGTCCTATCTATGTCGGCACCTATACCCTTACTTTCTCAACTGATCACAGACATTTCTATCTTTTTTTTCCTTCCGAAAAATTAAGAATAAGGGGTAAGATTTTTTTTTTAAAAAAAAGCCGGCACCGTTGCCGTTGGAGAGGCAGACAAGTGCACGGTTTCATGAGAAACCAACGCAACAACACACAAGGCAAGGGGAACAAACAACAAAACGGGAGGAAGAAAAGGAGAAACGGGAGGTGGCAACGGAGGTGACATCAGTGACGCTGACGCGTGCTGAAACTGCGGTGCAGCAACCCACAGAGAAGAGAAGAGCAGAAAGAAAGAAAAATTTGCAGAATCTATCTCACATCACACGCACCACCTGCACTCTTTCTCTTTCTTTTCCTTTTTGTTCTTTTCTCTCCTTTCCCTCCTCAACATCTCTTTTCTTTTCTTTTCTTTCTGTAGTTGTCAACCTTATTCTATATTGTGAATTGCGTAACAATTTTTTCTGTTGGGGAAAGAATGGTAGAGGAGTCTTTGCACAGTCCTGGGGTACGAAAACATACGGCTCCAATCGAAGAAAAGGCATTGAAATATCTTGTCAGCGCACTGATGAGTTAGTGTGGTTTAAGCTGCTTGATTGAAACAAGAGAGCTTATGGAGCTTGTGCCATGAATAATGCTACGTAATCTCTTGTTTTCTAATTTCTTGTCAGTTAGCATGAATATCATGTGCAGTTTGTGTTTATCTATACTTATTTTTAGTTCAGTTGTTACCATTTTAAGGACTAATGCATTCTTATATGCGATGAACTAGTGTTATGTTGCATAGCCTAAAGGAGTGTACGTATTTAGAATATCAAAATTTATAAGATGTGGTTGTATGTACATATTATCGAACATTTATACATTAATATGTGTACAGCTGTACATAAAGATCATAGAATTAAACACTTTGTCTCTTGGAACTTGATAAATAATTGAATCTATGGGCCGTTTTGGTTTAAAACCATGCTAAATGTTGCCAATGTCAAAACCTTGGCAAATTTTAGTAGTGCCAAACTTTTTGGCAACTTCTTTGTGTAATTGGCAAATTTTGGTAGCAAACCAAACGTTACCAAATTATTGTTCCAATTGCCAACAAATTGGTAGGACACATTTTGGCTTCAAACCAAAATGGCCCTATATCTCACCTCACACACCCTGTACGCAACCTGCATAGCTAGCTAGCCCCCATCTCACTCTTTTTCTCTCTCTCTTCCTTTTTTTTGTTATTTTATCTCCTTTTATCATCTCTTTTTTAGTTGCCGGCCTTATTTTTTGAACCGCATAGCATTTCTTTTGGTTTTTGGAGATGCAATTTCTAGTTGACAAAAAAACGGTAGAGAAGTTTTGGGGAATTTTAAGGCCTAGACTAATGAGAAGCATTGATCGAAGTTGTCGATGGGTGTGCACGACACGCAGGGATCCGGGGACCCCTTTTTCGGTTCGGCACAGGGGTGCGGTGTGCCAAGGCCTGAATTGAGGGGAAGAAGAATGTGGGCAGGAGAGAAGCCCACTAAACACGCATGACACGGGAAGATTTATACAGGTTCGGGCCGCCAGGGAGGCGTAATACCCTACTCCTGTTCTTGCACTATATGGTGAAGGATGAATTACAAGGAGGAGCTCATTCCTCGGGTGGTGCTAGAGCTGGTGATTGAGGTGATGCATGGATTTCTATGGTCCAACCGGCATCTCCTCTTCTACGAAAGACCAGGGCCTCCTTTTATAGTTTAAGGGGACACCACAGTGGTCTTACATTTTCAACTCTACTGCTAATATTGTGGGAGCAGCTAATGTTTTGTCTTGTCAAGGGCCATGTCTTGCTCCTATTGCGGGAGTTGGTGAAGTAGCAGGCGGCGTGGTCATCATGCTGCTGATGAGGTGTGTGATGCCTCTCTCCCACGCAGCCGTCCAACGCATTAAATGTGACGGTGACCGGGCATGGCGCGGGGCAGGCGCATGTGACTGCTGTTGACTCGCGGTTACATACCGAAGACTTTCTCCCATTCTCTTCCCCTTGGGAACGGGCAAAAGGTGGGTGATGATGAGAGGCTGACAGCCATGCCTCACATCACAATAAATACGATGGGGGCATGTGTCAGACCTTCCTCTCTATCCAAGAGCATTGAATGCGGTGGTTGGTAGTTGGCTTTGCTCCCCGCACCTCTAACAGGGGAACTGTGGGTGAGTGACGTCGGGGGTCCGGGCGTCCCCGGACCCTAGCTCTATAGGAGGCGAGCCCCCGAGTAACGCCTCGGGCCATACCCCTCGGGGTGGCCACATGGTCGCTCGATGCCCGAACCCTCTTATGCAAGGCGTGGCCTCCCCGCAAGCCCCCGGCGCGCCCTCTCCAGGGGCGTGCCACGTGGCCTCGGGCGGCCCGAACCTGGTATTGAAGGAAGCCTATGTCCAACACCCAAGCGCAACCCCTTTTAGGGTGTGCCACGCTGGTTCGGGGCGATTTTCTTCAACCATATGGGATACCCACTGTATCCATATCACCGACAGAAGCACTAGTCACCAGTGGCGGAGCCAGAAATGCTAAAATTTTTTAGTTGGAGGGGGCCAACAATGTTATTTTTTTTCTAAAATATACGTACTAAGCTACAGTAATTATAGTACTAATTCTGGAACAATGGGGGTGGCCAAGCCTCTGCTCGCCACCCCCTGGCTCTGCCACTGCTAGTCACTAGATCAACCGTAGCATGGTTCTAACTATATATATTTGGCTCAAATCCTAAAGTGCTGCTCCTGCTGACAACAAAATATATAGCATTACCGCAATGCACTATAAGATTTGTTGGGCTGAGTTTTTTAAAATTTATTTATAACATGACACATGATAAAAAGTAATGAAAAATAATTTTAGAGCTACTGGTACTTCTATATTACTACTTACTGGTCTAAAGACGTGGCTAGAAAATAGAAGACAATAAAACAACATTGATTAATTTTGTAATGGTTTTGAAGTTCAAATTTGGTTGTGTGGCTTATAAGTTGATGAGTTGAAGCACACATTAAATACATATATAGTGGCATGGAAAGAGTTACAAAACTCACCCCCTCTCTTTCAATATATACGAGACAAAAACTTTTGTCATTTCAAAAGAAAATACATAGTGGAATGAAATACACAGTGGCCTGCAAGTACTCAATACCAATTGTTACTGTTGATGGTTCCTATATATGCGGCTACGCCTCAACAGAGATGGTTTTTTACTAAAGGTTTGAACTATTCCTTGACACGGATTAAATGAGAAGGTCATCACAAACAATTAGTAAGTATTACTAGATAAGATTTTCTAAAGAATCAACCATCTTAAATAGGTAATTTATTAAAGAGCACACGGAAAGATATCTAGATATCACAAACAATTTGAAACCATAAAACATTTTTTATTATCATTATCACATTTTTTTGTTGCAACTTGCAAATATGGCAAAATGGTTGGGATTCTAATGCAGGTTGGTTCTATGAAAATCTAACAACAAAACCCCATTTGTATATGATATTGTTAATGCCAAAATCTGGAAGATTTTTTGCTAGGATTCAATTAAGGAAAGGTATAGATGAGTCGGTGGAAAGAAAAGACCGAAATCAGTAAGGAGTCGCGAAGACCGCGGATTGACAGTTTAATTTTATTTATTAATTAGACATGTTTTAACTATTTCCTTATATAATTAGGAAGGTTTATAGGTTTCCTTTTTCTAGCCGATTAGGGCTTACATGTTTCTTTTTTTGTTATGAAAGTTTTGTCTAGTGTCCGATTAGGACTCAATAGACCCATGGGTATAAATTATGTACCAGGGGTTCCTGTAATCTTTATCTCTCGATCAATACAATCGCCAAATTACAACCTACTCGACGGGTTCTCTCTTCAGCTCGGGGCTGCTTCGGCTAGGTCCGAATCCCTGAAACGAGGTCGAGTTCGGGGTCTTGCTACCAAGTTGGGTTGCATCGGTTAGGTCTGACCTTCGGTGAAGAAGTAAGTTCTGTCAACTGCGCTTGTATCGGTGAAGATTGATACTTTCTCGGTTACTTCTGATATATCGATCCAACTGACGCAAACATTGCCCATTAGATCTATCAATTCTATCTCTAGAGGTATTGTATTTAGGGTTTTATCAGCTTGCTTAGGACTTCCTCAGTTCGGTCTGATATTCTGGCTTAGTCGGTGCTTCTCTAGATACGCTATTGTTTTGGACAGATCGGTTTATCCATCATGTGTGGATCTATCGTTTAAGTAGTGTCTTTTTATTGCTTCCAATCTTATACTGCAACGGATAGGTCCGATCTATCAAGATTGATATCAATAGGTTTATATCTACTAAGTTGGTAGGTTTTTATACGATGTTACATTAGAGGGTTAGTCGATGAGTTATCCTGTTACTAGATCCAAGTGTTGTAGGGGTTTTTCATGTAATATCCTAGTTGCAGTCGATACTAACATAGAGCTTATTTGTTTATCTGATACTTATCTACATCTAACATACAATCAATAGATTATCAATATCTTATCGATGTCGGCTAGAAGCGCATCATCATCGGCTGTTCAGCCAATCAACTCCTAAATCAACATATCAATATCAGCAGAAGACGCTATTTCACATCGGCTTATCAGCCGATAGATTCCTTGGTGATCAACGCACAACCATCTTGTTAGTTGCAACATCATTGTCACGCCCTGAACCCCAATATTCTAAGATTTAAAACCTGCACCGGAGCTAAGCAGATCTCCCAGAGCTTCGTGTGTCTGCGCGCAAGATTATTCCAAACCAACATATCCTTTTGTACGCCAGAGACATAATTTTGCGTCAACATACGTGACGTCATATAAAGTGTTCTACAACATTGGCCATGTTGTATACGTGTATGCAATTTACCCTCAAAATTTTGGCCAAAACTTCTGTATGCCTATAAATAGCATAATTAGTCTTTTACGTTCTCCATCCAAAATAATTTTGAATATAAAACACATACCATGGAATACTAATGATCAGTTTAAGACACTTGAAGAAAATAAAAAGAGCAGAAAAATATTGTCCTGTCCCTCTCCGAAGGTGGTCCCACGTGATTCCCCACTTTGTCAGAGACGCTTAATTATAATGTGTTGGCATCAAGTGACGCTGGCCCACCCACGCACACAGAGAATCAGAGAGGGCGAGCGCGAGGGTTTCTGTGTGCAGGAATCTAAATAAAAAAACAATAAATGGTGGAGTAGTAGTAATAATTAATCTATAAAGAAATAAATACCTTTTTTATTTTGGCTGTAGCAATTGCATAATTTGCACCTGCAGATCCGTGGTGCAGACCAAAAGCTGGAATTCTCTGTGGCACCCGTGTGCTGCTGCCCCCATCTGCTGCATTCTCTTCACTCTCTTTCTCTGTGGTCCCCCATGTGGCCCAACTTGCTTCATACACAATTTTTATGCTCTTTCTGTTGTTGAAGAGAAAACATGAATACAACCAACAAATTGTTGTCATGTTGTGTAACAGAAAATGGCGTTGGAAATAGTTAAGATGACTACCAAAGGCTGACCATAGGTAGTATAATGTTATAGATCAACAAGTATATACTCGTTATTAACATGGTATTCATGATGCAAATTTCATCACTGATTATGATTTAATTGCAACCACCATAAAATTAATATGGTGATAGAGTATTTGGGACTTGGTTTATAGGTATGATTTTATTGCATTCAATCTGAATGTATGGATATTGATGCTAAAAGGTTATAAGTTAGACTTAGAGCATGACTAGATTAGTAATAGCTTTGATAACTTGAGGAACGTAACAAGTCATAGTGTAGATTATCAAGTGAGGAGAGACGTGTATATTCTCTCTCCGCCGTATTAGCATTGTCCAGGGTGTCGCTTACTGGAAACTATACAATAATTTTTGTTGTACATGCTCAAAGATCTAACTCAATTATTTCTTTCAGGGTATTTTGAGTTCAATTTTCAGTAGCATTATATAGATTTGAAGGCTTCTGCAAACATAGTGCAAATTACTTCCACTAGTTGATGCATGAGTAAATTGCACAAAAAGGAAAACCGAGATCTTGAAAAAACAAGAGTAAATTGCACTTTGCACCGGATAAAACATACTTTTGTTTCACTTTGCACCGATTTAGCACGCACTTTTATTTTACACCGGGATACATCAAAATAAGTTTTACTTTGCACTGGACTGTAGCATATAATTGAAAATAATTTTTTTCATAATATATATGAGTGGAGCTACATCCTGGTGTAAAGTGAAAATACCCACTAAACCCAGGGCAAAGTGAAACATGGTACACTTTATCTGGCGCAAAGTATAATTTATGTTTAGAAAATTCACATTAATGATTATTTGGTCTATTTGTTCATGTAATAATTATTTTTCTAATTGCAAATTGGTTAACATCAGGGTAAACAATACTAATAATCCAAGTTTCTAAAGCCATAGGAGTTGCTATTTTATGTTTGAGCACAGAAGATGAGAGCTCTTAAGGGCATTGTAATTATTGAGGTGGGCCCGTAGGGAACCTAAATAAAGGTGGGCTCCACATGGGAGAGGGACGTGTGTTTGGTGGTGGCCTGTGATTTGGTGGCGGCCTTTGATGGGAGACGACTCTCACTTTCACGAGCTGACGAGAGTGAAATAAAGCATGAAAATGCCATATTTATTTATTTATTTACTTTTGAACCACATTTAATTATTTTTTGCCACCTCCAAGTCCTTGCATTGCACACTTAATTGCCAAAGAAAACCAAACACAATTGATGGGAACATCAGATCACATGATCACCACAACATTTTATGCCATACGATGGATTGGTCGATGATACTTTATGAGATTCGTATATTTAACCACAATATCAAAGTAGTGCACAATAGATTTGATGATTTGATGCCCCTTCTTTCTTAAGAAAATGCTATATTGATGTGATTATGAGCTATATTTTATTTTATATGTGCATGTAACAAAAATAACTATTTTAAATGCTAATTTTTTAAAGGAAATTTTAAATGCTAATTATCTATGGCTAAACATATCAGTTTTTCATTTGGCGTTCAAAATGTGGTGTTTTATAATTACTATATGAAATATATAGAATTATTATACTGATTACTTTTGAAATTTGTTACTTCCAGTAACTATCTCCAAACTTAAGAGCGATGGTTTTAGATTAAAATTCTGATAGTGATTTTTGCATGCTTCTGCAAACAGAAAATTTCAAGTACTACAAAATCCATAAAAATTCAACTTAAAACATTGTGTTATAGTTTTGTAATAATAATATCTAAGCAGAAATTTAACTAAAATTATGCAAAAGTAATGTCCAATTGTATGTATTAAACTGGATAATATCATATATATTCAAAGAATTCATATATGGAACACTTAAATAAAATCATGCATATACTTCACTACAAATTGACACTACTAGACTTTGAAGCAAGGCTGAGGGTGTGACAATATAGATAGTAACAAGGAATATAGCTTATTAGGTGCCATTCTCTTATTATATAACATGCAACAACGAATGGAAGCAGCAAGAAAATATTGATACATGTGGCAAACTTGTGAAGCTAGAAAAGAAAATAAAATAGTTGAACCTAAAAAATTTACCGGCATTACCCATTAAATATGAGTGCTAAAGTAACCTGTTATTTTTTTTTAAAAAAAAAGGCATGATCCATTGAAGCAATAACCTTTCCTAGCCTGTAAACAAGAACTCCAAGAAAAAGATATGAGACAAGGATGTTGATTTAATTTATTTACACACACAAGATTTCAATTAAACATAGAAAACTTACATTATAGAAAAGTAGTTATCATAGTGTAGCGTTAATTTGTTGTAAAAAAATACATGGAATTAATATGCAGCTCTTCAAAATTACCTTTACATAACATGTTCTATATTTTACACCTCGTATGGTTAATTAAACATCTTTTGATACTCCAAAAGAATACTCGCACCAATTTTAATTGTGTTTTTAGAAAAGTTGAAATTAGCCTGCAATAGCAAATGGAAAATACGTAGTAGGCAAGTTTAACACCTTCAAAACAATTAAGAAAAATATGAAACAGGAGATGATAGAGAGAAAAATAGAAAGAGAGTGGAAGTGTGTATGAGTGTGTGTGAGGAGAGGGGGAGGAGGATAGGAGGGAGTATCCTTTCTTCTTCTTCTCCCTCTATCTCTTCAGGAGATGCCTCAGAGTCACAACGCAAGGGCTCCTTTTCACCCTCGTTTTAATTACATTCATCACCATTCTTTCCTGCTATTATTAGCTCCCTAGCACATCATTGAAAAAAGTGCTACCACCGGTTATATTTATATGATGTCCAATGTCAAGTAAAGAAAATCAAAGGGAGTATAGTAGTATCTTCCAACCAATTTTCTCCCTTCGTCCAATCAGACTATTTTGATTCCATACAAAATAAATGAGAAGGAAAACAATATCTCAGTCAATCTTTCTTTGGTATGAATACACGTCTTCTTTCTTTTCTATTGGTTCTTATTTCTTGGTAATCAATATCCTAAATTTTGCTCATATTCTACATGCAGATGATGTTGCCGGTATCTCATGATTGATTCTTTTTTTACGGTCATCCATGATATGTTCTAGCTAGGAGGAGTTGTCCATTGGGATTTTGCCGCTTAATGCAGAATCAAAACCATTGTTTCGTAAGGTTGGCTCAATTGGTTTCATGTTCTTTAGTTAGATTTATCTAATTATTTCTAGAGTAAATTTCGTAGTTCTCCCTAGATGAATTTATTCGAGTGGTTGGTTCATATTAGGTCCAATTGGCGCGTGATTACGAGTCCAGAGACAGGAGATGGCTTTAACAATCAAGGGAAAATATATTTTTCAAGAGAAGGTCTCTAACATTGGAAGAATTTAAACAGGAAGTGATTTAGCCCACATGGATAAAATCCAGAATTTCATCCCATTTCTTTTGTGATTAAATTTAGAGAAACAATGTATATCTCATATTCTTTTAATTGACTAATATTTATACAATTACAACTTTATCATCAAAACTATCATTTCACCAAGACATTTCACTAAACGACAACAACATAATAACATTTTTTTTATATATAAAACCACATCTCACTAAACTACAACAACAACATATAATTTTGCAAGAAAAAGATCTATAATATTATCCCTCTTTCAATTACATACATAAATCACATGGGTACACACATGAAGCAGCAGCGTAACATAGGATCCTTTACCGGTAAAGGCACAGTTTTCAGCAAAAATCATCAATTATCATCACCATAAATTTTCTCACAAACTACCTCAAGACAAAAATTATTACATAAACAAACAAACAACCCATAATCTCTACAACAAAATAATCACCGATTTAATTCGAAACAAAAAAAAACACATACTAATAATAAAAAGGAAAAGAAAACGCAGAAATGGCCAAAAATGCTGGCCCTGGCACATGTCCCCTCCTCCCTCCATCCCTCCCCTCTCAACCTCTCCTCTTTCGCCTTTTTACGAACGCACCCTCCCTCCTCCTCCCACTTCTCTCTCCTCTCTCCTCTCCTCTCCTCTCTCTCTCTCTCCTCTCGCCGCGCTCCCGCCCGAGCGAGCGCCAGCGACCTCCGGCGGCCGGCGTCCCCTCGTCCCGGAACCACAGCTCGGCTCTCCGCGGCCTGGCCTCCTCCTCCCGAGACGCGCGCGGCCGGCGAGCAGGCTTGGTTTCAGGCTTTCAGCCAGCCAGCCATCCAGCTCCGGGCGGCGTCGCCGGAGGCGGCTCGCCTGCCGTCTCGGTCCGAATCGAGCTGAAGGTACTGCCTTTTTCTTCTCTCATGCCACGCGATGAGACGCCGTGGGGTGGGGTGGGCGAGATTGGAGATCCATTGGGGGATTGGATTGATTCGATTCCCCTTGGTTAACCCATCCGGTTTCGTCCCAATTTCGTTTGTTCGATTTGATGAATCGGGGTTTGTTACCCAAAAAAAATAATTTCTGATTTCTGATTTTTTTTTTGTTTGGGGTGTTGGGCTTCAGGATGCCGCACGTTAGGTCGGTCGCCGCGGTGAAGCTGATGGAGGAGCAGCTGGACTCATCGGAGATGGACATGGATGAGCCGGGGACCGTTGCGGAGAGCGGCACTGCGGCGGTGGATGCTGGTAATGGAGGCTCAAAGGATTGCCCCTTGTTAGCATCTAATAGGGATTCAAAGGGCAATAAGGGAGGAGGAGGAGGTGGTGGTGGTGGTGGTGGAGGGTGTGTGGCGGCCGCCAAGAAGCCGAGATCGGTGAGCTCCGACTTCGGCGATGAGCTGGAATTGGAGCTTGGGAATGGGGACAGTGACACCACCAAGGAGAGTGGTGGGAGGCAGCAGGAGAGGAAGCTGTCGAGGCAGGACCGGGTGGAGCTTAGCCGAAGCTTTCAGCACGCGGTGAGCTCGCATGATTGGGAGAGCGCGGAGGGGCTGGTGTGGAAGGCCGACGCGCAGGGGCTCAACGATGTGCTCTGTGTGGCGGTGGATGCTATCTGGTTCTTGAGCGACAAGGAGGAGCTGCAGGCTGTTGTGGCTTTGATTCGGAGGATCGTGTCGGAAGGCGCGAACGATTTCACGCGTGCCGCGCTGCGGACATCGTTCCTCGCGTCGTGCGTGTCGGCTTGCAGGGGCCGGACGACTAGCCTCGCTGATGCTGTGAGCTTCATGGGACAAAAGTAAGTCTTGTCCGAATACAGTTTTTGATCACTACATGTTCTTAACATGAATTGCACGCTTTGCCACTTCCAAAGTTCATGTGTATTGCCGTTACAATTCATAGTATAAAATATTAGCCTGCTAGTTTTCTGGTAACTGGTATTAATCTGTATTTGTATTTGTCAGGTTGCACGAGCGCCTTCAAGAATCCCATGGTGATGAGGTATTGAAGGCGGAAGCAAGCGCAAAGGTACACAGGTTTACAGAATGGGCTCTAAAGTGTATCGGGCTGCATTCACGTGTGCGGGAGAATAAAGGCAGAGGAAACCATGGCACGATCATTGAGGTCCAACTTCAGCTGTCTGCTTTTAAGACATTTCTTGATCTTGCTGATAACGATCTCACTGGAAAGGATTTTACGGAGGCCTTTGATGCTGCGTGTTTTCCCCTTACACTCTTCTCAAACACATTTGACCAAGGTTGGGCATCAGGTATCTCAGCAGCTGCAATACAGGGGCTCTTAGAGTTGTTAGTAGAGGGTGGTGCTGATAATGTGAACCAATGCTTTCTTGAGGCTGCACGCTATGGAAGCACCGAACTCGTTCGCATCTTACTTCAGGTAATAATAAAAGTAATAATTCTTGTGTGCATCTTATTCCAGGTTATAATAAATAATAGTAGTACTATTTAGGTTAATGACTCCTGTTGAGCAAACAATATAAATGCAGCACAACTAAGTGGTTCTTAATTGCTTGCACCACAAAATGGTCCCCAATAACCAGATCATGCGTATATCAATATGGAAACTATGTACAGGCATTTTCGAATCATATTTGGTGTAGTCATCTTCAGCCTTCATGTTTATTGACCTACCTGAACATATAATTGCTGCATAAAGTAGTTGGAGAACTGTTTTCTGTCAACTTGCTTGATCCAGATTCATTTTGACACTAGTATACATGGGAAATCAGGAAAATTGTATAATTTTCACCTTAGAGAAGCCATAAATTTAGGGTGGTCATTAATCTCTCCAGAGTCCAGAGATACACCGAAAATTCCCACTCAGCGGAAAAAATGGTGTGATTAATCAATTTCTGATGGAAGACATGCTCTGATTGATAAGTTCCTATATTGGGTTATCAGACATATTGGGTTTGTTTAGACAGCTAACACATGGATGACTTCAATTTCAACTTTGGGTAGCCATTGGACCAATAGTGATGTAGGTGCACTATGTATTTACTCATGCTAAAAAAAGAACAAAGCGTTGCCATACACTAATTATGATAAGGATATCACTCAAATATAGCTGTTCTCCGTTTTAATTGGCTGCTGCTTTTAGATAACAATTCAATTATTTGCTTTCTTTACAAATGTATTACTTTCAGAAAGACATGCAGGCATTTTTGGTATTGTGAGCTATACATGCTGTTTGAAATTTTTCCCCTTTTTATTTCTTGCTTTCTTGTATTTTAATCACTCTTGATGAAAATACATCATAAAATGCTAGCAGCATTATAACATATCTATTGCTTGTATCTTTGTTTAGATTGCTCGAAGGAATAGCTTGGACATTGATGTGGATCTAGCCCTTGGCTTTGCTGCTCACTATGGGAAACTGGAAACCATGGGGTGCTTAGTTGAGGAAGGTAATGCGGTTGCCTTTCTTGGCCCTTTAATGCGGGCAGCTGAACGGGGATGCCTTCAAGTTGTTGAATGGTTCGTCAACCTTGGTTGTCGGGATATGGAGCTTTGCTTAGCCCTTACTGCTGCTACCTCTAGTAGCCAGGTTGCAGTTGCAGCCTATCTTCTGCCTCTAGTCCCAAAACATGTTCTTGCCCCCCTCAGCGTTGAAATTCTCAAGGCTGCTGGTGAGAGGAGCACAGGTTCTCTGCATGGTGTGGACTTCCTTCTCCGCTCAAACTTCCTCAATGACCCAGTTGCCACATATGCTGTGGCAGACAACATCGCAAGATCTGCTGATGAAGCAGTGGATGCAAAGCTTAGATCTTTCATGCTTGAGCATTGGTCAGAGGCAGCTTTTTCTGAGGGATTTTCATCTGCGCAAGAGCACTTTGTTAACTTCATGAGGATAATGGAAAAGGGTGAGTCGCCAATCCGCCTGAGCGACGTCCCGCTTGAGCTGGTGATCGCCATGGCCTACCTACCACTGTACAGGGAATGCATGGAGTCAGGTGGGCTGCTATTGCCGCAAAAGCTGAGAGGGCAGCTTGTTGAGGCCGCTGGTAGGCTCGAGGGCCGGCAACTGGACAGAGGTAGCCAAGGCACAGAGCTTCTAGCCATCCTGGAGCACCACCTCCCGCGTTTCATGGTTCAGACTTGAAGGTCAGCTTCCTCATGATCTGCATTGGTCGCTGCAAGCAAGTAAACAAGGACAATGCACCATCTTCAGTGTATTCCAGTGCTGTCATGTTCCTGCTTGGGGACAACAGAAACGATAGCACCTTGAGGTCCCTGAGAGCATATTGACTGAAACTCTCCTGCTGGCGCTGTTCGGAGAGTATATAATTTTGGGAAATGGTGTGTACCTTCTTGTCGAGCCAAGTGTTGAGTATCTCTATTGGGATCATAATCTTGATGAAAATGATATAAGCATTGAGCAAAGTGTTCTCGAGTTTTCTGAGTGCTAGCCATGGGCGTCATATTTTTGTTTTTGGACTAATGAGTTTTGATCATGGACTAGTCATCTTTTTTGGCTCCACAAATATAAAATGAATGGACAGTAAGTATATGCTTTATATATGTTGACGTTGCCATGATTGAGACGCGAGACAAGAACTATAGTTTTTTATAATGATCTTGCTCGTGTTTCTAGTCAATTGATTTCTTTTTGTTTGATTGCGTTCAAACATGAGAATATCAAACGAAGCATCATCCATAGTTACGCGGCCACACCATGAGCAACATGTCAGCTCAAAATGTTCAATCTGCCAAATGTCACCCCTGGTGATCTCTGAAAAATGTAAAAAAAAAATAAAAATAAATAAATAAATAAAAACTGCGCCTTTCCTAAATAGTTGTGTCAAGTGCCACCTCTGGTGATTTCTAAATTGTTCTGCACATGCATGATTGCTGCCTGTTCGTGTGGTGATTTACCACAGGCAGGTTGCCTGTTTGTGTGGTGATTTACCACCTGTTTGTGTGGTGATTTACCACAGGCAGGCACTGCATCTTTCTGATAGTTCAGCGCATCATCAATTGGGATGTTGCAACCAGGAGAACCAAGAAATTACTACACCATGCATCAGACCTGGACCCTAGATTGGTCAGGCATAAATGTGCTTGTTTAACTACTATGTCAGGTATCATAATTACAATATTCAATTCAAGAAGAAATAGAGACTGCGAATTTTATATTTGAGTAGCAAATTTTTTTAGCTGTCTTAGATGAATGAGCAACTTGGTTTCTAAGATGAATATCCCATAAAATTGAAGAGAGAAATAAGCACGCACCAAAAAAGCAGAGGGAACTGATGGTTCTTTTCAAATTTCAGATGCTCTTTTATTTTATATAGGTAATTCAAGTCTCTGAATTCAAAACAAAAAGGAGGAAATACAAATGTACATATGATGTGACATAATATTCCTTTAAGTGCACAAGGGGGTGCGCACACCACTAATCATGGTGTTATTCTGTAGTTCTACTGCTAACGAATCAAACATGTGCTACATGTCCCATGATCTGGCAGGTTTTTTTTAATAAAAGTGCGATAAGAATAAGTTCTCTGGTTCTATTTCACACAGAGAGATTATTTACAATAATGATTGAATGTAAAAGGGAACACGAAATTCTCACTGATTGTCCTGAATGGTAGGGATATGATGTTTTATGTATTTCAGCCTATCAGACATTGAGGCCTAGTAGGCCATCAGATACTGTAACCGGAATTTTGGCCCATTAGGCACAGCACAAAATTGCCAACTTATCTAGACATGACCAACATAGTCTGTCTCCTACTCCTTAATTCTCTTGTTCCCTGTTTTTGATAGAGTTTCACTTTCATTCCATTTTTGAAAGCTTAAAAATTCTGAAGCAAAAGAACACCGGTGGTTTTCGGAACCTTGAAGCCGATTTGTGTGGCTTGACTGTTGAAATATTGCTTTATCCATTTGAGACCTGAAGTTCAGTCTCCACTCCCCAGGCTCTATGTGAGTAAAGTCTACCAAGTTATAAGTATTTTTTGTTCAACTGATATTCAGTTTCTATGACAGAGGGTAGAACCACAAAAGGTAAAACAGCATTATTGCAATGAAAAACTGAATTATTGGCGGTGAAAGACTGAGTTATTTAAGAACTGTCTGTATCAGGGCATAATTTTAGGTGTGTTGATATTCACACGGTAGAAAGGAGTTTAAATCTGAAATTATTCAACTCGAGAGAAACATGTTTTCTTTGTGGTTTTATCGGTGCCAGTCTAACAATCTGTCATGAACTTCACTCTGGATAATGCACTAATTCAGCCAGAAACCGATGTGATCAATTTCCTCTGATGTCTTCTTGGACCGAAACCGAAGTTGCGTGCTTTCTTCGGTCAGAAATTTCTTCTTAAATGTGTGATTTCTTAGACTTCAATTTTCTTCTGAATTGTATTGGTCAACTCAAGCATTGCATTATCATTGTCACAACCCGATATGATAATGACAGGGGAAGACGACCATGCAAGCTTGGGGAGCAATGCTCCTACATAGGCTTACTATTGGTACTGGAAACATATTTAGAGATTTACCCTTTATCTAATTATCTGAAAACTAATTTAACAAGGAACAAATGGGATATTAAACTAGGTAAACGAGCATATTCTGTTCAAACATCAAACATCAGTAAAAGCATGGACACAAACATTGTTAACTGATGACCTACACTGCCATTCTAATACAGCAAGGACATAAACAATGTTAGCTAATGACCTAGTTGACATTCTAAAAAAGCACGTCAGACGATCTGAATCCCCATACTTCACATGTAATTTACTAGGAAACTAAATCGCCAACTATATTATTTTGTATACAATTCTAGGGTCAACTGAAGAATAATGTCACTTGTGAAGATCTCAAAACAATGCTCATATTCAGGTGGAGGCATTCCAATATAGTTGGAGAACTGATAACTCAAAAGATTGATCCTATGAGGATATGACAGAAAATCCTGCAAAAATTCGGTCAGGTAAACAGACCATAATTCCAGCATCCAAAATCTTCCTGAAAAGTCGAGATGTTTTACATTTCGCACCGACCCGCTCATCTTATGTCAATACACAACCAAAATCAAAATAAGAAAACCAAAAATTCTCCCTTGGATGTATTTACAGGTACGAGGATGCCATGGTCCGCACATCAGTCGGCATGAAGGCCAACACAATCAGCAGGATGAGCAGGCAGACCGGCAACAGCAGCAGCAGCGATGGTGGTGGAGGCAATGGTGGCAACACCAATGGCAGTATGAGCAATGACATGGTGAGGAAAACGAGCACGAGGAATGCCTCGATGCTGAAATAATTCGATGAGGAAGCCTTCTTATCAGCAGCATTTGCCTGTTGCTGATGCTGATGCTGATGCAAATGACTCCTTGAAGCATTTGGTTTGGCTAACAGAGGGTTCCTCCTCTGCCTAGCACCTCCACCTTCCATTGCACCAAACCAATTTGGTTCGATGTTTGTTCACTGATTTGTCAAGATCAGTGGCAATCCAAGAACTGAGATGTATGGGAGTTCTTTTGGTTTCTGATCAGATCTGAAGTCTCTGTTACTGACTTGCCCATCATCTGCTTTGGGAGAATTGTAGGCAAAGTGACAAAATCTGCAGAAAAAATAAAGCCTTTTTAGAGTTAATCACACGATGCGTACAGTTATCCTAATACCAAATACTAGTACAACGTATGCCATCGAAAATTATCTAAGCAAGTGAAGTTCATGCCTTTCCCCCAATAATAATTTCAAGAAACAAAGGAAACTGACGAATCCTAACAAAACAACTTAAGAATCACCCCCAAAACATATTCAAGCTGTAAAACAAACATCAAGAAATAGATACCTTCGATCCAGAACCTGGCATTGCTCCCATGGCCGTACTATGAATCCACACCAGAATCGCCTCTCTTTCTTTAATTTCTTGGTCCTCCCAAAATCCAACAAGGCAAGAACTCCTCTCCTCCCCAAAATCAACACTCCCAACCAATAAACAGAGTATCACTCACTCACACGCAAACATCAACAACACACACACAGAGCCCAAGAACTCCACGCATCAGCAGTAGGAGGTAGAAGAAGAAGAGAACGAAGGTTTGGATCCACCCCTGATGGCGAAGCAGAAGATATCCTCGCCCCTTTTGGTGATGTTGCCGTGGGGGAATGAATGGAATGGATGGATGCAGGAGAGGAGGAGGAGAAGGAAGGATTAGCATGATGACAGGGGAAGGTGGGAGCCGATTTTATGAGTGGGGTATTTGGCTTTGCTTCAAATCTTGGAAGAACACAAGAGGGGTGGATGCATTGCATCAAGGACCAACTTTACCCATCCCATGCTTACAAGTGGAGGAGGTGGGGTAGGACCCTCCAAGGTCTCCCAACACCTGCAATTGGAATTAATCATTTGATTAATTAGTTCTTGGTTGAGTTTGATTACCCTAATTGTCACTAGCATTTGTCTCTCTCTTCTGTGGTTGTGGTTGTTTTCTTTTTTTTCTCTTTGCTGATTTGGATTTTGAAGTTTTGGTCAATGTTTTTTACCTTTCTCAGTAGATGTAGGGTAATTAACCCAGTGGTGGCTGTGGCTCCCGCCAAATTCAGATGGTTGCCAGGGCTTGTCTGCAAACTCATATTAGATTATTATTATTTTTGGTTATTTGTGCTAGCTTGTATAAAGAGGTTTATGGGATCTTGAATGCAAACCATTTACTGTTATCTTTTTCAAAAGTGTGCTAGTGAAAGTTATTGGAAGTATCACGATGTGAGCTTTTCTTTCGCTGAAATCCGGTAGTACTCCCTTCATCCTTAAATACAATACATATTTTAATTATACATGATCTTTAATACTTTACTTTGATCTTTAATTCATCCCATAAGATATTATGAAAAACTATAAAATTTACGCCGTATGAAAATATATTTAAATACAAATCCAATGATATCACATGTATAACACTAAACATCAATATCAATATAGTTAATTTAACTATTAGTCAAAACTTTCAAATACTAATTTTGTGGAAACAAAGGATATCTTGTATTTAATGATGGATGGAGTATCATTTTTGAACATTGCAAGCACGAATAGTTGGATGTGTATGTATGGACGGCACATATTCTGAAACGTCATTAGCAAAAACATCACGGTCGAGTACCTTAAGGCTTGCTAAGAATAATGATATACGTTCTTTTCAAAGGCCATCCCCTTTTGGTGGATATCGATTGGGAAAAACAAATGGGTCAGGAATATCTATACATTTTGTGATATTTGGTTTGTTAGGATTGACCTGTTATTTAGTTCATAGTTAAATACAGAGATAATGTATGTAAACTTCTTATAATATCTTCTAGAAGGTATTGTGATATGCTTTATTTTTAATAGTCGATTTTGGCACAAGATGGTTAAGAATCAAAGCTCTCGAAGATAAACTTTGACAAAGAGGGCTGGTTGGTACGATTGGCTCAAGTGTTCTTCAACTACATAATCCATATAATCATAATAGTAATTTTATTCTATAATACTGATGCAACGTTTATTGAAATTTTTTATACACTAAATAGCTGATGCTAGATTTTAAAATTTTGGAAAATATTCTAGCCTCTACCTCCTAGATGTACACGCGGTCATGTAATGCATTCCCTAATTAAATTAAATCAAATTAATCAAGCCCTTTGGTTTGCATTTGATCACAAGTCTTGGCCTCTTTGGTCTCTTTTGTTAGTGTGTGGTGGTGATATTCTTCCAGGCACTTTTGAAAAGGCATGTGTTGCTGTTCAAGGGTTCTTCTCCCCTAGCCACCTTTTTTACGTGCATATATGTGAAAATCAATCTCTTCGATCTCCCACTTGCTCTGCAAAGTCCTCATCAAACTCCTAACAACATGGACATTATGGGCAATCACTAATTTTTTTGAACGAATATGAGCAATCACACATCACAGTCAAGATTGCTATGAAAGAAATATCGTCCCTGAATTGAAGATTTGTACTCCCTCTAGATTTATTGGTAACGTCATATAATCGTGGAAAGAGGGAGTATTATTCTTGCATGTACTCCCTCTGTTTATATTTATAAGGCCTGTTGTAAAGTCGAAAATTCAAAGTTTGTGAACGTTAACTGCTAGTTACTTGTATGTTTTTCAGGGAACTTATACATTATTTTATTAATACCTAACAGACTAATATTATATGATTATACATTGAAGTATAAATATATTTAACGCATTTTTAAAGGCATGGAGAAAATAATCTTTTAGAATAATGTAGTAAAGTAGAAAAAACAGTTAACATATTCTTGGAGGTGTGGACGAATAATCCACGACGATAATACAGTGAAGGAGCTAAAAATAAGCGCGATTTGATTATTGTTGCATGTAATTGGGATAATCTGCGAACAAACTAGTAGATACGCTGTCAGAGTAGATAGATATGTGAACCATGTTTATTAGTCCGCCCATGCATCTATGAGTTCAGCAAGTGCCTCTCTATATTTTTCAGACATGCATTCGACAAAGCCGACTTGTCATTTTCACAAAGATCGGCTGCACTTATAATATAGGCGGAAAACTAGAGCTTAATTGGACCACTAAAAAATATTTTAAAAAATGGCAGCATACATTGTGCAAAATAATAGACAATTGGCACATGGAGTTGCGTTACTAGGACGGAGCAGAATACGACAAGGCAGGCACGCTCAATAGCTCGAGTTGGGTTGTGAACTGTGATGCCTTCGTCTTTATCAGATCATCCTGATAGCATCCCTCGAGTCAGATAAATAAAGAGAAAATTCCTTTCTAAAATTTTTCTCTATTCCTTGTATTCTCTTAAGTTTTTTTTAAAAATTATATAGTACAACTTAGACACTCATAACGCACGCACACTCACCCTATGAACGCACGCACGCAAACCCTACCTCTATGAGTATCTCCGAAAACTGAGCCGGCAAATTCTTGAGATTGACGATGGGCGCCTCGCTCTCAACGGGTATGTCGCTACCACTAAAAGCACAAAGCCGTTAAATCCTGAAAAATTCGTTCCCACGGGGAATCAAACCCAGGACCTCAAGTGCTACTGAGGCTCTTGTAACCACTAGCTTACAGGCCTGTTCGTATATGCTCTTAAGTTTTGACATATCCAACTGAGTTTCCATTTTGATCTCTTCCATGCCCACACCGTTAAACATTAGTTGACCGAGTATCTATGCGCTAGCTAGCTTTTTCACCGACATACCTTTTGAGTAGAAAATATTTTATTAGTAAACAACAAAGAGAATGTGATTATTTGACCTCAAAGTTTGAAGACTTAAATTTAATTTTTTAAAAAATTGGATCGAATTCAAGGAAGTTCATAAAATATTCTTATTTATATTTAAATCCAAGTTAAATATGGTTTTAAATTTTAAATGCTCGGTGAAACTTTTATATGAGTTTCACTAATTATTGTTAAAGCTTATTTAAAAATCTGTTTAAAATGTTTTTAAAATATAAATCTTGGTTTTAAAAAGGAAAAATTAGAGCCATGTCATTACTATTTTTCAAAATTGAAGATATGGCATCCTAACCCACATGTCATTGACTCACGTGGGCCTCACATGTCATTGACTAACGGATGACATATCTCTGACTTCGAAAAATTACAATGGCATGGATCCAATTAGCCCTTTTAATAATTAGGTTAACTAGTATCTTTTGGTTTTCATACAAATTTTAAAATTTCATATTAAGCTTTATTTAGCCTTTGAAATGATCACATGACTATAAAAAGGGCAATATGGTCATTTAGAAAAAAAAAGATAACGGTCAACTAATGGTCAACTAACGGCATGGGTGTGAAAAGATTAAAACGGAAACTCAGGGGTATAAAGGGATGTGACAAAATTTAAAGACATAGAAGGGACGAAGCAAACTTTTAGGGCATGTAAGGAATTGCCCCATAAAAAACTGCAAGGTCTGATTTGAAAGTGGAAATTATTCCTTGGTTTATGCAAGGAATGAGCTCTTTACTGATTCTTACGAAAGTACCATGCTAAAGATTTTGCGTATGAAATAGGGTTCAAATTCTCTTTTTGTGATATGAATTTATTCCAGCCTTTACATAAAAGAACCACAACCAACTATTACAAAAGTTACTACTAGTACAAATAACAAAACACAACTTGTTTAGAAAACTATATACAGAAAAAGCATCAACCATGTGGCGGTAAAGTAATGGGTGCCACTACAGAACACCTAATAGGTGACGGCTCCAAATAGCTTATAGTTGGCAGTTTTGGAGCCGTCACCTATATTATAGGTGGCGGTTTAAAAACTGCCACTATACTGACTATAGGTGGCGGTTTAAAAAATAAAAAAAATGGCCACCTATAGTCAGAAAAAAATAAAAAAATGGCAGGCCACCGGCGGGCGGGTGACAGCGTCTCCGCCACCCGTCATCGTCGCTCGCCGGAGTCATCGACGCGCCGT
>CM002478.1:6175570-6239544 GCA_000325765.3 Leersia perrieri
TCGACGGGCCCGGGGCCGCGGCCGACGGCCGGCGCGGAGCTCGACGGGGATAAACGACACCCGTCGACAGCGAGACATCCGTGGTGACTTTATCAATCTTAAGAATTTGTTGGCCCAGTCTTCAAAGATGTTCATAGTGTAGGGTTTACGTTCCTGCGTTGGGTGAGTGTGCGTGCGTTGTGAGTGTTTACGTTATACTGTGTAATTCTCGTAAAGAAAGAGTTAATGGAGTATTCAGTATTGGCATTGTCAGATTGTCGCTTCAGATGATCCATCGTGCATCCTTCCATTTCGTCTCCCATAGAGGTGCTTTCTTCTAAAACTCCTCTTTCGTACTGCCTCTACTCTCAATTACAAGAGATTTTAGCTTTGTTTGTTTTGTCCATTCGTCTTATTTAAAAATTTTTAAAAAATAATATGTATTTTATTTATAATTTACTTTACATTAACATTGCTTTAATCATCATTTTTACTTTTAATATTTACATTAAATTTTTAATAAAATGAATAGTCAAACATAACAAGCAAAAGTCAAAATCCCTTATAATTAGGGATGGAGGTAGAAATATGAATTTTTTCTTGAAACATAATGCACATTTAGACACGTGTTTTATATACATATGCGCACACGGGACACCCATCCCTATCAGCAAATTCACCTACACTGATCCCTCATAAGTTAACTTTTCTTAAGATAGTGTACAAGTAAACTTATTTACATTCTACAAAAGTCTGGTCCGCATAAAGCATTTGCGAGATTTCACCTAAAGGTTCGTTACAAGTTTAGCTTAATGGTTGAGAAGCTAAACCGTGACCAAACTGGATCTTACATATCTACATCTTTGTGCAAAAACAAAAAATCACAAATTTTTGCGTAAATTATAAATGTTTTCTCATGTACGTAAAAATTAAGTTGTATTGGCTTTTTAAGGCACTTAATAATTTTAAAAATGAAAAAAATATATATCAGCCTTGGACCATTTCATGTTTAAGGTACTGATTTGGGTAAATAATTTGGTTTTAATATTCAAGGGTGTTCTTTAAACTTTGCTAAAGATCAAATGAGGTAAAAACTTTATTTATCGAGCACAAACTGAAAACAATCTGTAATTAAGAGTGCATTTGGATGCCGTTTGTGCAACATGTTTGCCTATTTCATTCTTACCTTTGTAAAGCTTAAGTAATCTGTGACATGCATGTTCTCATTGAAATCTATAATTGGATTTAAGTGTAAATTACACAAAACCCTGGATTTTATGGTCTAAGTTTCACAAAGCCACAGTAGTTTGTCAGTTTTGACAAGCGGCATGTAACCCCATGTATTTTGGTATTAGTGTTTCACAAAATCACACAATAAAAAAACTCCACCCAAATATAATATATATGTAAAATATTATTTGATCCATCATATTCATGCAAACATATAAGAATTTTATTTTCCATACCATGTCATATTATAAGTTTTTTAATCAACATCCAATTTCGGTATAATTTGTTAATCGTGTGGTTTTATGAAATACCAGTACCAGAATACCCAGGGTTATATGACACATGCCAAAATATTTGTGGTTCTGTGAAACTTGAACCACGAAACATAGGGTTTTGTGCAATTTACTCTAGATTTAAATTCTAAACCCCCTCAGGGAGCTTTTAAAAACCTAGTACCTAGATAAACGGGTGATCTATATTGCTCCAACGATGCTTAATCACCGTCTTCTAGAATCTTTATTAGAAATGGTGGTCCATAGATGTCAACACTCAACACCATTGTCATAGGTACAGGCTGGTTGCAACACATGCCTGTTTGTTGGTTGCACATTGAAAAGCTAGCAGACAGCCAAAAGTTAAAGATAATTAGTTGGTTTCTGATTTCATGGCAATTACACATGGCTACAGTTTTGCGATTTCGAGTGTATGCAAAATAACCAGTTTGAGTAAAGTGATAGATCATTAAGTGCACTGAATCTTTTTCTTCCTCCCTTGAAATTCTTGGTCCCCGGTAAAGCCACGTTCTATGCTAATGCTGAACTCGATTCAAAGAATCTTCAGCGTCATCACAGGAAAAACATAATACAACTAATGTACCTTATTGATTAAATTCACTCTTGATTTGTCATCGACAGTTTCTGGGACAAGGAAGCAGTTACAGTTAGTAGTTTGCAAAATGTCGATATCATTTTTGTTTTCAGAGAAGTGAATCTGTGTGAAAATTGGGCTGTTGTCAATTAGAAAACATGCAGAAATTACAGTTGTGGAATGAAAAATGTGAACCTATGGTTTATAGGGAGTCAATCATATTAAGTTTTGGAATTTGGATATGTGCATTGTAGATACGGAGTATGTAATAATCTTCCTTATTAACAAAAGCAAATATTACTTCCAGATTGAGCATTTGTGCCCCATTTATTATGGGATGCGCGATTGTTATTTTAGTCGTTGACTTGACCGTGCATGGAGAAAAAATAGTGAGAGTAAACCTATATCTTGCTTTTAATTTTGTGAAAGTCTTTGTTAGTTTGATTTAATTATCTTCTCCCGTCAATGCCAATGAAACTGCGTTTAATGGAAGTCAATAAGCATGGCCATATGACTTTCAGCTCATTTTTTTGAGATATGTTATTGTCCTAAACTACTAGCTCTAATAGGACCAATACCCTCGAAACAAAAACCTATTTACTCCAATATAAATTACATAGTCGTTTATGATAACGGCGTGATAGCGCTAGTCCAAAGTCCAATCATGGATATTCTAACCGTTCAATTTTAAGAACAGATATTTAGGCCATGCCTGAGCATGAATTTTGCCAAAACAAAGCTCATAGGTTTATGAAGAAAAGAAAAACATCTACTCCCTCTTCCCTCTCTGTCCATCAACATTTGATGTTGGTTAGCTTAAAAATAAGCTAACCAACGTAAAAAAAAAATAGAGGAAGTATATCTGAAGAGATGGTAAACTAGATATGAAATTGTGTTTTCAATCTGTAACCTTGCTAGGCCACTAGGTTTATAAAATTAGCTAGGACTGAAGTACACAGCTGGCTGTTTCTCAACTTGTATGCATGCCAAGGAAGCTTCTGAGAGCTAGATTTCCTGTGTTGGTCACGTGGATCTGATGGCAGACCGACGTTATGCTATTGGTATTCAGATTCTTCTTCGGTTCTTTTGGAAGGAAATGGAATATTTTATTACAATCTGTGTACTTTGTTCCTTCATTGTAATCTACTGTCAACAAGGCGAGCACAGCAGGTGTTGGGATTATACTAAATCAACTCATTTTGATGAGGCCGCTCCAGCACTTAATTTGCAGATTCTGTCAGCGCATACGCCAAAAACAAAATGCGCGCCAGTTCTACTAGTACACCCTCAATTTCATAATGTAAGCCATTTTAAGTTTTCAAACCTCATTAAAATTGATCTAGTTTGTAGCAATATTTTTAACATTAACCATATATACTATCAATAATATATTTTTGATGTGTCTCTAGAGTACTTGTTTGGTTCCATGTAGGGGCGAAGCCATGGTTTAGGAATTAGGATGCTGGCAAGTAAACCAATGTATCAATGTATCGGTGAGAACTCGTCGATAACTTAGGCCTTGTTTAGTTGGTGCAAATTTTTTGGCGAAAACATCACATCAAACGTTTGACCGGATGTCGGGAGGGGTTTTTGGACACGAATGAAAAAACTAATTTCATGGCTAGCCTGAAAACCACGAGACGAATTTTTTAACCCTAATTAAGTCATCATTAGCATATGTGGGTTACTGTAGCACTTATGGCTAATCATAACCTAATTAGGCTTAAAAGATTCGTCTCATCGTTTACAGTCTAACAGTGTAATTAGTTTTATTTTTTATCTATATTTAATACTTCATGCATGTGTTTAAAAATTCGATATGATGTTTTTGGGTGAAATTAAGCACGGCCTTAGTGGACGGTGGTTTGTACTCATAGTTGACATCATGTCACAACAATCGCCCGCGAGAATGAAAGTGAGAAGATCGCATTCGTCTCATTAGAGCATCGCCTCTTGTTCACTCCGTGCACGTATGAATTTGATATTTCCAGACTCCAGTCACCCCTTAATAACTATCGGAAATACACACCTTTTGAAAAAACTAGTGGAAATATAGGATTATTTGGTGTTTAGTGTTTACACTAATACATTTGATCATTGATATCGTTTTGGAAGCATTTTAACACATTCTATATTTCTTGTTATATACGTCTATATGTATACTAATATATTATAAAAGGCATAATTTAATTGGGTCAATATATAGCACTAATTTAAAATGTTACTTTTTTTCAGTATATGAATTATGTAGCATCATCTATTCCATTCATCGCTTTTACACGAAGAGCTTGCAACCTCACCGCTTAAAATAATCTAATTAACGAAATTAGCTACTCCATCCGTCTTAGAATAGTACTGCCTAGCACTAGATGTGATGTTTCCTAGAACCCTATGTCCAGATTCATTGTATTAGGTGATGTCTCATCTAGTATAGGTAATAATATTTTGAGACGGAGGTAGCAATTATAATGAATCTAATTAACAAAGCAAACTGATTATACCGGAAACAAGATGGCTAATAAGAGGTTCGGTGATGTTAGGTGGCCTGGCACCCCTGGTGGCTTCTCCACTGGTTCCATGCAGGGAGAGACAGGGGTGTGGCAGCCTAGGCTGTAGCCCCACTCCTAGGTCTGAAATTATACTATAAAACCTTAAAAAATATAGAACAAAACACAATATTTTTCAAAAACATTAGCTTGGGCTGCTTGGCCCTAGATTTGAGAAATTTCTGGCCCTGCCCCTTGTTCCATGTATTTAACTTAGTCGGACTGGACCCTTTTGAGCCAATACCTTGAAGCCGCATCAACATTTTTTAGCTCACCTCAACCGAATCCCTGAGTTGTTTCTGAGTGGCCAGGCCGCCAGGCCCGTGCCTTAGTTTTGCATGCCGTGCTGCCCGTGCAACAGGCTCCGCTGACTGCACACCCAAACAAACAATGTTGAGACGTGCTCCATTCCTGGCATGTGGAGGCCATTCCAGTAAATCAAGAGCACACTAAGCATGTAAACACACCTAGAATTTGAATGTGGCAAATACTCTTCATCCCAAGATGTAATACACCGTTAACATTTTGAGATGTATTTGACTATTCGTCTTATTTATTTTTTAAATATGCAAAACTATTTGTTATTGTTAAAATGCATTGAATAATAAATCAAATTATAGAAAAATAATTGATAATTATGTAAAGTTTTTAAATAAAACGAACAAACAAATATATCTCAAAAAGCGAACGTCGCCGTACACTTTGCAAAGGAATTACTTACATAGAAACAAAGGGGTATTGGAACCGGCCCATCCAATTAACAGAAGCATTTTTTTTTATTATTGTTGGATATGATCTCAAGTCCTAAAAGAACAAACAAACTAGATTGGAATAAGTTCATTGGAGGTCCTCCAACTTAGCAGCGAGATTTTTTGAGGTCCCTAGACCACAATACCAGAAATTTTCACCCCTAAATTATACAAAACAGTGCAAAAAAAGATCCCATAGTCAGTATTGATCTAATTTTCCCCAGTTTAGGTGACATACGGTGGGACCCACATGTCAGCGGCCTCTTTTCTTTTTTTATTTTTTCTTCTCTTTTCTTTGTTCTCTCTTCTCCTCTTCTCTCCTTATAAACCGGAGAGGATGGCGGGGATATGCGTGGCGGGGCGAGGCGGCCGTTGGTGGCGCGTGCTGGCCACGGCGAGGGTTGGCGGCGGCAAGCCCCAGCGGCCGGCCGAGCCATGCGGCGGCGGCGAGGTGCGCTGCCCGAGAGGTGTCGGGCGGCACGGCAACAGATTGGGACGGGCGGCGCGGCGGCTAGCGGAGCAGGTAGGCGGCGACGGGAGCGCGGAGACGGGCGAAGCAGGCAAGCGGCGATGGGCAAGCACGACGACGGGCGAGCGCGGCGGCAGAGACCACCGCGGGAGTGGACGGCAGCACCGCGCACGGCTGCGGGCGGAGCAGGAGCGGCGCGAGTTCGCCCGCCGTCCACCGGCTCTATGCCCGCCGCAGCCCACCGCCGTCCCCCGGCTGCTCCGTAACTCCGCCCACCCGCCCGCCCGACGCCGCTGCTCTGCTGTGCCCCCCGCGTCCCGCCACCACTCCGCAGCCTCGCTCGCACGCCGCCGCCGCCGCCACCTCGCTGCTACTCCCCTCTGCTACAAAGAGAAGAAGAGAAAAAGGAAAAGAGGAAACTGCTGACTAGGATTGTTGACGCCATATTTTTTCTCACTATGTTCCACATATTTAATTTTTATTTTTTGCTAACTAGGATGCCACGTCAGCAAAATCGGGCAAAAATACTGCCGAGGGACCTCCGGTGAACAGTTTGAGTGAGTTTAGGGATAGAAATTTCTGGTTCTGTTGTTAAGAGACCTCAAAAAATTTCGCCCTTAAGTTAAGGGACCTTGGGTGAACTTATTCCAACTAGATTTACAGTTGGGCCAAAGGCCCATTATAGCAACAAAGTATCTGGGCGAGGCCTGCCAGCCGCCCATTGCCTCCCCCCTCCCGCTCTCCCATTTCAATTTTGAAATTCCAAAAATATCGGCACGGCCGGCCACCGACGGAGGGAAGAAGAAATGGCGGAACCACCCCTCTAATTCTAACTTCACTAATCGCAACCCACTGACCAGCGGGTCCCACGCAAACATATGACCCACTTACAAGCGGGACGTCCGTTCTTATTCTAACCGGTGGCCCCACTTGTCAGTGATATGCGTGCAAATCGGGAGCGCACCAGTCAACTCCGGCATGTATTATTATCATAAAACCCCTCATAAAATTCCAATATTACAAAACAGTAAGCAACCTGACCGTTGAAGAACCCAAGCGGGGCTCAAGTGTAAAATATAAAAAAAACGAGGATCTAAGCGAAAAAACGCACTAGGCGCTCCTCCTCTATGGAAGGAGAGGAGTGGGAGTGAGGAGGAAACCCTAAAGCCGAGAAACCGCAGAGAAAGGCGTCTTCGTACTCGCCTCTCTCCGCGCCTCGAATCCCTCTTCCGCCGCCGCCGCCGCCATGAGGGAGTGCATCTCGATCCACATCGGGCAGGCCGGTATCCAGGTCGGGAACGCGTGCTGGGAGCTCTACTGCCTCGAGCATGGCATCCAGGTACCGGATCCTTCCTTCCTTGCTCCAATTTCTCCTTGCTCTCGTCATGGATCTCGTACTACTAGGATGCGATTCAGTATGGGTGGATCTGGGTCTGTGTGGGCTGTTGTTGGGGTGTGGTGATTCTGTTTGAGCGGTTCGTGAGTGGATATGGGCTTCCTGTTGATGTGGATGTTCTGGATCTCGGTTTGATCCGTGGGTAAGTTATTGGATCTGACGAAATGTTGGGTTTTCTCGGTTGCTTCTGTGGTGGATATGGTTGAGTGAGGCTAAGAATCGGGAAATGCTGTATACAATAGCGGTTTCGGATGGGGATTTACTTTGTAGGTTTGTTTCCATGGTGATAATCTGTTTAGTTTTGGTAGATCTGATCAATGTGGCTTAGAAATGACATGGATCTGTGCTGAAATGCTTGTCAGTTGACAGATCGTTCTGTATTACTGCTAGTCAACAGTTATTTCTACGGATTTATACTTCTGTTTGCACTGTATTTTGAGTGCTAGACCAGTAGTTTAGGTTGATCTGTACGAATTCCGAATAGCCACAAGATAATTGGTCATTTCTCATGCTTTATACTGCTTGTTTATATCTTGTAATGTAAACTCATGTGAGGTTTAATGCAATTGTATTCTTAAGAATCGATAGAATGAAATATGTGCTTTTGAGTAGTTTGATGTGATCCCCTGTTTGTGTTATCTTGCCCTTAGACTATGCTTATGGAGTAATTTGTTTCAAAATTTGTTGTGCTATGCAGCCTGATGGACAGATGCCTGGTGACAAGACCGTTGGGGGAGGTGATGATGCCTTCAACACCTTCTTCAGTGAGACTGGTGCTGGGAAGCATGTCCCCCGTGCTGTCTTTGTTGATCTTGAGCCTACCGTGATTGATGAGGTAAGGACTGGCACCTACCGCCAGCTCTTCCACCCTGAGCAGCTCATCAGTGGCAAGGAGGATGCAGCTAACAACTTTGCCCGTGGTCACTACACCAGTAAGTGCCATGTCTCCCTATTGTGCTCTCTGCATTTTTTTTTTTCAACTATGCAGTTAATTTTGATGTCTAACATGTGGTGCTGTTTGTTTCAGTTGGCAAGGAGATTGTTGATCTGTGCCTTGACCGCATCAGGAAGCTTGCAGACAACTGCACTGGTCTCCAAGGCTTCCTTGTGTTCAACGCTGTTGGAGGAGGAACGGGATCTGGTCTTGGTTCCCTTCTCCTTGAGCGTCTGTCTGTTGACTATGGCAAGAAGTCCAAGCTTGGTTTCACTGTGTACCCATCCCCTCAGGTCTCCACCTCTGTGGTTGAGCCCTACAACAGTGTCCTCTCCACCCACTCACTCCTTGAGCACACGGATGTTTCTGTCTTGCTCGACAATGAGGCCATCTATGACATCTGCCGCCGCTCCCTTGACATTGAGCGCCCAACCTACACCAACCTCAACAGGCTTGTGTCTCAGGTACTGCCTTGCATCCTTGCAATGTTTTGCACACCTGTTCTAGCTGTTAGATCAATGCACTGTCCCAACATTTTGTGTTATTGTTTCCTGTATGCCAGTACTTTATGCATGATCAATGTACTGTCTTGAATTTCTCTTTGTGCAGCAATGTGATTGTCTCTGACTAACCATTTCCTGGTGTTATACTATGTTTGCAGGTCATCTCTTCGCTGACTGCCTCCCTGAGGTTTGATGGTGCTCTGAATGTTGATGTCAACGAGTTCCAGACTAACCTTGTGCCCTACCCAAGGATCCACTTCATGCTTTCCTCATATGCTCCGGTGATCTCTGCCGAGAAGGCCTACCATGAGCAGCTCTCCGTCGCGGAGATCACTAACAGTGCCTTTGAGCCGTCCTCCATGATGGCCAAGTGCGACCCGCGCCACGGCAAGTACATGGCCTGCTGCCTGATGTACCGTGGAGATGTTGTCCCCAAGGATGTGAACGCCGCTGTGGCCACTATCAAGACCAAGCGAACCATCCAGTTCGTTGACTGGTGCCCGACCGGGTTCAAGTGTGGAATCAACTACCAGCCGCCAAGCGTTGTCCCTGGTGGTGATCTTGCCAAGGTTCAGAGGGCTGTGTGCATGATCTCCAACTCCACCAGTGTTGTCGAGGTGTTCTCCCGCATCGACCACAAGTTCGACCTCATGTACGCCAAGCGTGCATTCGTCCACTGGTATGTTGGTGAGGGCATGGAGGAGGGTGAGTTCTCTGAGGCTCGCGAGGATCTTGCTGCTCTGGAGAAGGATTATGAGGAGGTTGGTGCTGAGTTCGACGAGGGTGATGAGGGCGATGAGGGTGATGAGTACTAGAGGGGGAGGATTCAGGTCTTCTTCCTGGTGCTGTGTCATGGTCTGATACTGCTGCTGCTATCCTATGATCTGCCCGTGTGTTTGGGCTTTCAGTTGTGTCTGTTTAAGACATTTGCTTTGTATCGTTGGGTTTGCAGCCTTCGGATGCTGTATCCTGTCTGTGAACTTTGTTTCGATCATCTTTAATATCAACGTCGTTGTTGTCTTAAATAAAGCCTCTATCCATCTACTCCCTCTGTTTTTTCTTGTGCTTTGAATTACTGATTTCTGGCCAGCAGGTTGGTTGCCTATAATCTTTCCATTTTGTGCTTTCAATTTCTCTGGTATGCATTTTGGAACTAAACTAATTTCTCTGAAATACATCGATTGGGAGCAACTTGTTCTTCATGAACAATTGATATCTTTAGTTCTCTCTTTAGTAATCTCACTGAGATATCTTTAGAATTATGTCACTTTCGGCAAGCAAAATTCCAGAACCAGCACACAGAAATTTTCCGGTGTGAGTTGATTGAAAGTGCCCAAAAAAGATAGCTTTGCTGTTTCTTACAGATATAGAGGAAGCCATTGAAAATAGGGATTGCCACATCACATTATGCTAATTTCAAGTAATATCTTTAGTATCAGATCAAAAGGTACTCTTCCGCTATTCTATCGGAACTATGTTTATCATGGGCACAATAATCATGTCGACCCAGCTTCCTCTGTATTCAGCTCTAGCATTGGAATCCTATGGAAGCAAGCAAGAAACTCTATGTTCCCTTCTGCGCCCTTAATCGGAGATTCAATACGCTTATCAATGGGTACAATAATCATGTCGACTCTGCTTCCTCTGTCTTCAGCTCTGGCATTGGGATCCTATGGAAGCAAGCAAGAAACTCTATGTTCCCTTCTGCGCCCTTTATCGGAGATTCAATCCAGCCCTTGTTGCAGAATCCAAACTGTTCTACACCTGAGATAATCCTATCTAATACCTGTAATAAACCATTGGAATATATTGGTATCCCAGTCATAACTCAAGGGCAAATAAACATATGGAGTAAAATGAGGCAACAAGCAAATGCTGCAGATGTAAATCCTTTCTCAGGATAATCAAAAGATTCCAAAGGGGCGTCTTTTCTTGGTTAGAAGTAGAACTATTTGAAGGTGGAGTTTCAGCAACAAAAAGTGATCCTACTCTAAGGAAGTAGCTCAGTCCCAGATAGATTCTTCCATATAAAACTTTATGATGTTAAAGCCCAATGCAGGAAAACGACGAAAGCACAATAGCCAATCATCACTGTACCTCTTTATGAACCAGAGGGTCTCGAACAATTCCACCACCTCCTACCTGAACATGATAAAAACGGATTTGTTTTTAGTGGCTTGCTTACTGCTATTATTGTGCCTGAAGGAAGGGTTTTAAAACCACTGAATGTGATTAAACATTCTTTTTCAACTGATATTCATGGGAAGGAAAAACCAAGACGATGATTATTTTATACCTGAGATCGACGAGCTTCAAATTGAGGTTTGATAAGTGTAATCAATGTCGACTCTGCCTTCATTACTTTGACAACAGCAGGCATAACCTTGAATATCACAGGTAGTGTCAGTGAACAATGGACAGCATGTGCTTTCATTGAAGCTGATGATCAATAATCTTATATATGGAAAATGCTGCAGAACATGAACTTTAACTGTATAGGACAGTAGAAACATGAATAAAGCATGTGGATAGAACAAAATTAAAACAACACAGTATATTCTTCAATAATACAGTTTCTATAGTGAGATTATATTCATTTAGTTAAGCAGGAAATGACATATGATAAGAGCTCTGCCAAATAAAGATTTGTTTAAGTGGATGTCAGATGGACACAGAATGTATCACCAAATCATACCAAAAGAATTGAGATGAACGATAGATCCAATGTCACCAGATCAACCAGTTGTGGAAGTTCAGAAAGATATCTTAAATTCGTACGTTCAATTACTGAAACACGTTCATGTACTCGGATTTTTTCAGCCACCTGAAATAAAGTGGAACATATTATAGTTATGCTGCTGCAACATTGTGGCAACTAACTGCAGCTGACAAATTATATGGCAGGGATTGGATTAAAAATAGAAATTTAGGGGGTAGTGCAACCTGTCCATAGCCAACATCAACACCATATACATGTGATGCCCCATTCTGGAGTAAACAGTCAGTAAAACCGCCAGTGGATAACCCTGAATCAAGGGCTATCTTTCCATCACAGTCAATACAAAATTCTTTGATAGCCGCCTCAAGCTTATGCCCAGCTCTGAATTTTATTAGAAAATATGACACAATTATAATCTTCACAAACTGGAGTTACTTTTGTTACTATGATAGCAAAATAAGGCAACTATTTCGAGCATCACCTACATACATATTTTGGAATTTCAGCCTTGATCTCTATGACTGACGTGTCAGACACTTGTGTTCCAGCTTTGTTCACAACCCTTCCATTCACAAGAACCTTACCTATGAAATTGAAGGGCTAAGTAAACAGAGGATATAATTTACTAGGTTTGCATTACATTATTACATGCGAAAGGTAAATGGTTCAAAATTCATAGATGAAATGGGAAGTGCCTAAATAACCTGCAACAGTTTCCTTGCACACATCAAATTTGGCAGTAGCATGAGAAAAGTCTACAGGATAACTATTACAGTATGGTAGGCATCTATGAGATTGGCTAGGGCCTAATTTTATGATTCTGACAATTTTTCTTGTGCCAACCTTACAGTTTGTTGCATTTGAAAAGGATACTAAGTTCTACGGTAAGTCTTGTAAGTGCCATGAAACAGGACATCAATTTGTTGTTTTCAATATATAGATAAATAACATTTAAGCTTGAGTTGGCATAATTGTGCCTTTAAACTAGCTTCTATCATAAAATATACATGATCAATAGCCACAGGCCATTTTCATAGGACAGGCTTACTAAATATTTATCGAAGTTGAATACTCATAATAGTATTAAGGCATGCATTGTGTTTGAGTTTTGGCTTATTTGGCTTGGCATGACGTGATACATGAGATTGCTTTCTGAAGCAGAGTTATTATCATATGAAGTATAAATTGCAGAATTATTTTATGGTAGTAATAAAGATCTAAACACATAGAATAAACACATGCAAGACTAACCCTGAAGAATCCATGACTGGATGTACGTTCGGCTATACTGTTGAAACCTCTCTAGGCACACTTCATCCAATCGCCTTTTTCTGAGCAAGAAGATCAAAAGTGACACAATGTTGGCTCAACAGATTAATCTCATAACAGAACATTAATGTTGACCCACTGACACTATTTTCTTCACTTCTGTTTTTACCAAAACTAGTCTCTGTTTTAAAAAAATTGGGATATCCACCATTTAAGTAAGAAGCAAATTGCTAGGTTTAACAAATGATACCAGAACCATCAAGAGGCAAGAATTGGCATAACATAGCCTGCTGAGAGAAGGCACTGGAATATACTACATCTAAATGCTGTCACACATTGACAAGCTTATTGGCATGCAATCCTAGGCAAATCAGACACCACAGACATTTATTTGTATGGCAGCTAGATTGCAAATCGACAAACACGTATCAAATATGCAAATCTGGATCAGAAGCTTACAGCAGCAGAACCACACAACATTTTTGCAGGTTTAAGGTACCCGACAGTAAATATGAACTACTATGCATTCACAACACAAGTATACAAAGAAATTTGACTAAAGGAAGACAAATGTGCACAATTTCAGAAGCCTTACTTCTTGGAGAGCTGAAGCTTTTGGGGTCTGACCGCCGAAAACTCCTGGGATGGTGAACAGCAGGTTGGTCTGACTCCAACCAGCCTAACTGAGGAACCAAAACCCACAACCTTAATTAATTAAGCACTTGACATTCCTCTTCTTAAAATGAAGAAACTGGAGACATTGATATGCTACCGAGCTCTCTGCTCAGTAGCTGCTTGATTCCCATATGAAATCTAGTCCTTGACTAATAAAAACTACAGCTTTTAGACACTGGACCAACAATTAAATTGGCACACCCAAGATTCAGGGATGAAAGGGGATAAATGGGGGGCAGTAAAATTGAAAAGAGATGCATTTCTTTGATTTTTCACAGGATTAACTAGAGAGAGACGGGAAAACAGGATAGCACTAGACCGCGAGGAAGAGAGAGATCGGAGAAGCTCTTACGCTGGTGGAATCGGAGCCTGGAAGCCATCATCGCGTCGCCTCACTCCTCCGGCGGCTTCCGTCCCCTCTTGAGATAAACCCTATCTCGCCGCCGACGTGGGCCGGGATAGGGAGGGAAAAAAAAGAATGGTAACGGCAGGACGACACGCCGTTTTGCCTCTCAGCCGTGAAGGCAGCGCACGTGGTCCAGATTCGGGAGAATCCGACGGGAAACGAAACGGGAGTGGTGGGGAGAGATACGGCGCGGACGATGGTTGGAGGTTGACAGGTGGGACCCATATGGCATTGCCAGTTGCCACAGACAGGTTTTCTCTTGGCCAGGCAAACATAAAATCAGCAGCAAGCCCTTTCGCCAGAGCACGACCGCCTGCACAAAATAATTATGACTATTTACGTATTATAAAAATTAAAAATGTAATACATATGGTCCTCTTCTTCCTCTCTCCCTGCGCTCTCATTATCCCTGTGCACTGAATTCACTTTCAACTCTATACACGACACATGATAACCGAGAGGTTAGTCATGCTTCACACGTTAGGCATTTCGTCTATCACATTGCCCCTCGAACGGATGGCCAACGGACAGCGACGCATGCGAATTGCATGACGGCAGATTAAAACACAACGTACACTACATCAGGAATTTAAATCAGATCATCTAAAGGTGGATTCACTATACTAGTAGCCAACAACACCAATCAAGACTTGCATATAAATTCATGATACAATGCTTTTCTAAAAAAAAACTTCTTTTTAGCTGGCTGAACGAAACTTTACAATGCAGTAAATACACCTGCTAACGTATATGTAAAAAAGAAAAGTATATCAAGCTGCCGTCATTAGTCATGAGAGCAAGTCTTATAGTGCAGCTAACTAATGACTCCAAAACGAACCACATAACTAAATAAGCATATTAGAGATGGAACTAATAGCCATTACATACAATAAGCATTTATTCTTTAATCTTCTCACACTTCCCATCAGCAATTACTCTTTTTCTAATCGACATATTTCCTCATCTAGTGCATCTTTCTTGTGATCCCCACAATATGCACCAATAGTACTCCCTCCAAGTTAAAAAAACTAGACGTTTAGAACAACACTAAAGTCAAACTTTTAAAACTTTATCACAAATAATTTTAAAAGTATTTAGTTTAGAAACATAGAAACCACACATATAGATTCATCTTGAAAAATACAATACAATCATACGTTTATTGACATATTTGTATGCGCGTCAAGGTCTGAACATAGTGAAATGTATTTTTTGAAGACCGCACGCTTGTCCAAAACGTCCATTATTATCAGACTGGAGGGATTAGCTACTTTGCTCATATTGGAAAGTGTGTGCAGTCGACGCCTATTTTAGCGCTCGTTCATGCTCTCTCACCACTCGTTCTTCCTCCACCTCATCACTTTTGCCAACATGAAGGAGTAGAGCGGGCTAAAATCATGTATTGTACCTGCTCTAATAGTCTTGTTGGATAGTGAGTAGTAAATATCCGTTGCTATTCATGTGGTTACATACATGCTAATTAGCTCGATATATGTGGTTTCAAATAATAAAAAAGAAAGCTAAAATATGCAGCTTTCTAACAATGTTGTTTAGTATGCTGATACGTGATGTTTTAAGTTTTTTAATATATATGCACAACTTATTATTTAGACTTATTACTCTGGTTGTTAAATATGCACAAATTTTTATGAAAAAAAATATTAACAGGACAACAAAGAGGGCAATGCTTTAGGAACTTTAATTTTCGAAACAAATTAATGATACATTCCCTTATTTTCATGAAACATGAAGCTTTCAATTTATATCCCATATTATAAAAACTAAAGGAGCCTAATTTAAATTCTGCTCACCCAGTCAACCGTTGCAACATACGGGCATTTGACTATTCCGAAAAAAAACAGCTACTCTAAAAATGAAATCGGCATGACAATGTGGTGAGATTGTACACAATTTCAACAAGGAGCCAATCAGGCCTAACAGTTTGCAAGAAACCATCAGCTGAGTTCATCTTTAGATAGATAGACTACCGTAGTAGATCCATCAAATGTCAGCAGTTGACAGCATCAATTGGCCAGCACCACACACTTTACATACTCTGAATTCCAAATTGAGCCTTTGAAGGAAGAAATTATTCAGACATTTTATGAAATCTAAAAGATTATAGACTATAGTGATGTTATTGCTCATGTTGCTTTGAACCGCAATCTTGAACAGAATTTTGGCATGACAGCAACTTCCTGCCGCTGGTACAAAATGGATGCTAAATAATTACAGCCAAGGAGCCAAAGTGCCAAACAGTTATTTGTTACTAGTACGAAGTATCCTCGACTAAGTTCATCTTGACAGATAGTCAACATATCAGATTCATCGAATGTCAGTAGTTGGCACTTAACCAGCACTACAATTCACATACTCTGAATCTGAATTTACAAATCGATACCTTTTGTCTAAGAAATTATTCAGACATTTATCAAATGAAAGGTAGACAATTATGGTATATTACACAAGTTGCTCTGGATTGCAACCACTGAATTAAAAGAATGAACCAGAAGAGTTATTCAACAAACAGTTTATCTACCAGCGTAATTTACATACATGTACGTCTGCTCAAGGGTTAAAACGGAAAACTTCATATATGTGGAAAAAAAAAGTACAAGGCCGGTGGGCAAACACAAACTCCTGTGTTTGCAACTGTTCTCATGCTACAATTAGTACACAACATCTGAGCAGACGAACCCCACTAATTCAGACAGACTCATGTCTCAAACAAGCCATTCTTGTATAAGAGAGTCCAATCTGAGTCATCAGACAAGACGAGCTCAAATCCTTCTGCTGTCATAGACTCGGCAACTGGGATTGGGTTCAGAGAAGGCTTCCTGTCATCATAATACATTTCACCCACACTATAATCAAACTCAACTGAGCCGAAGCCAGATGCTGCTATTTGGTCGCCACATTCTTGTACACAAGAAGGGCTAACTGGCTGAATCTTGGTATCACGCAAAGCCTCATCATTGCCTTGAACAACTGGCCCATCCTCATCATCTGACAACCATTTGCAGCAGTCAAGATCACCCATATCAAACATTCTGCTAACTAGCCCTTCTCGCCAAGAGATCCGGGTCTCCGCAAGAACCGGCTTCTGAAAACTAGCTTTCTTCTCCTTCAATTCTATGCCACAAGGTGACCTCTTAAAAGAGGTCAAGTCTATGGATTCCAGAGGCGTCGGAGCACCAGCAAACTGGAAGCTAAGCTCAGGCAATGGAGCAGGCAAAGCAACATTTTCTTCACAATAATCAGCATCCCTAGGTCTTGGGGACAATGTCATCATCTCGAGACATTCTACCACTGGATCCATTTTCGTCAGAGGGCGGCTGCAAGTCCTCGTCAACCCTGAACACTTGCTACTATTCCATGACTCACCGGAGATCGCAGTCAGATCAGCTGTCGAGCCGAAACTAGTGCTGCCAAGCCCTTGCTGAGAACACAAGGACTTCAGTCCTCTAGAGGACAACGATTGTGAAGCTCTCTTCACAATAAGTGAGAAGGGACTAATGCTGTCACCCGTGCTAGGCGTCTTCTGCACGGGCAGAAATCCCGACGACGGCGTCATCTCGGACAATTCTGATGCCGGCGTGCCAAAGTCGAGCAGACCACCGAGCACCGGCGAGCTCAGTAAGCCTGTGCAGTCGGGGGAGAATTGCCAGAATGCGTCCTCCAACGAGCACCTTGGCACGAATATCTCATCACCGAGGAGATCCACCCCTCCTGGGCGCTCCTCACGCGGAGACGGCAGCCAGTTAACGGAGGCATCCTCATTGGCGCATTTCGTCGAGCACGTCCCGGACGGCGACGACAGCCAGCGGATCGATGCCCTGGACGGGTCGGCGTCGAGCACCTCCACCTCCTCGCTCGCCGCCCCCTCGCCAGCTATCGCCAGGATGCCCCTGGGCCGGCACTTGCGTCGGTCGCCGACGCCGGGAACGACGTGGTGCCCCGCCGCGAAGCACGCCGGCGTGGCGGACCCGCACGCCAGCACCTCGGGGGAGATCGACGCGTGGATCGGCGGCGTCGCCCCCGACGCCGCCCTGTTCCCCGATTCCGCCTTCCTCTGCGGCGTCAGGGCCTCGCCGAGATGCGGCATCTGCATCTGTTGCCCCCTCGCCGCCGCCGCCCTAATCTGCCCACCACCACCACCCGACCCCTCCCTCCTCACCCCCCTCGCCACCGGCGCATGCTTCTCCACCACCACCGCCCGCGTCCTCGATTCCTGATCCGCCGCCCCCCGCCGCCCACGAGGCCGGGGCTTCGCCTTGGGTGACGTCACCGGGGTGGGGGTGGTCCTCGTCGCGGACGCGGACTTGGACCTGGAGGCCGAGGCGGAGGAGGGCACGAGGAACCTGAAGCAGCCGGGACGCGCGGCGGAGGCGTCGCCGGAGTTGAGATCGGAGAGCGGGCTGCGGCGGCGCTGGGCACCACCACTAACATTCTTGGCGGTCTTGGGCGCCGTCACGGGGGATGGGGAAGGGGAGGGGGAGGGCCTCCTCGGCTTGGAGGCGGATGATGCTGCTGGCTTGGAGCTCGACGCCCTGCGGATCATGGCGGCGGCGGCGGCGAGGTTAGGGGATGGGGATTGGGGGTGGAGGGGAGGAAGAGAGCATTTGGAAATTTGGGGGGGTTTGGGGAATCGAGGAGATAGCCGTTGGAGGAGGAGAGATGTCAACCGTGGTTGGGTTGGGTCGGACAAGGGAGGGAGGGGCATTCAACTTGTGTAACGGTAGTAGGCAGAGACGGACAACAACGCAGAGGATTTGTTTGGAGAAATTAATACTGCTGCGTCACACTTTACCGATTTACGACGAGTAAATTGCACTGGTACTCAGCTCGGTACTCCCTCCGTCCAGAAAGAAGCGATTTCTGGGGTGGAGGTTTTGTCAAAAAAACGAAGCTATGCACTAGAAATCGAGGAAATTAAACAGACTTGATCCCCCGACACAGAACACAAAAAAAAAAATCAACAAAGCTTATCCTCTCAACCCCCTCATATCTCTCTCACACATACCGTCTCTTCTTCCCCTAATCTCTCCCCCAAATCCTCAATCTCGCTCAACTCCAGCACCACATGTGACCGACAACCGCCGGACCTCCGGAGGCCGTAGCAAGGAATGGGTGAGGAAAGAGAACAGGAGGTCGACGAAGGTGGCACGTTGTACCGGCGTTGGCGTTGCGGCTTCACCGTCGGTAGTAGCCACGCACACCCTCACAACTTCGATAAGCTTGATGTGCTTGCCTCCATGCAAGACATGGTCGTAAGGCGGCAGCGGCGGCAACAGGAAACTCGCCGCACCGTCGCCATCGTCCGCATCCGTGGCGAGTCCGACATCGATCCTCGCCGTCAACCTCGGTGACGACAAAGACGACGATGCGATGACCTCTCTGCGCCAGTTCAAGATGCAACGACGACATTGCCATTAGTTCGATTGATTGGTCGGATTTTTTTCCTATTCAGATTTTCCCTCGTTCATATTCCCCGTTTGTTCTCTCTCCCCTGACCTCGTTAACTGTGTAGCAGTGGATGAATGTGTATGGAGTCAATGAGGGCAGTTTGGTATTTTCACATTAGCACTAAAAAAGCATCGGAAATCTAGGAATCGGTTCTTTTCGGGACGGAGGGAGTACAGACATATTTTGTAAGGGCGAAGCCCAATGGGCCCAGGGGGTGCACCCGGGTCCAAAAGCAAAATCACTGCTTACCATCCCATATTTTTCTGGGCCCAGCTCCTGGCCCCCTGTAGCCCATAAATCATGCAAAAGAAGAACGAACAGACCACATGCGGGGGGAATAAGGGTGTGTTTGGTTGGAGCTGTGGCTTTTGAAAAAGTTGCTGTGGGCTGTGACTTTGGAAAAAAACAGTTGTGAAATTTGGACAGTGACTTTTGGAAAAGCTCATTTGGTTCAATAATTGTGGCTTTTAAAACAACTGTCTCCCTAACCAGCAGGACCCACATGTCATACACACATCTATTCCTCCTCTTTTCGCTTGCCAACGAGGCCGTCGCTGCTCCCGCTTGCCGGCGAGGCCGCGGCGGCGCTGCTCCCACGCGTCGGCGAGGCCACGTCTGCTCCCAGGCGCCGGCGACGCCGTCGCTGATCCCGCGCGTCACGCAAGGCCTGCCTATGAGGCCACGGCGGCGTTGCTCCGTGAGGAGGAGAAGAATAGGAGCGGTGGGGCCGGCGGGGAAGTAGAGGAGCGGCGGCGGCAGTGAGGAGGAGGAGCGGCGACGACGCGATGATTCCCGGCGGTGGCGTCGCCTTTAGATCCGGTGACCTAGCCCTCTGCCGTCTGGTCGTCCAGCCATCGCCGCCCAGCGAGCCACAGCGCCGCACATGACGTTGTTCCATCACCATAGCTGATCGTCGTCGTCGTCCTTGCCCGGTGAAGAGCCTTGGGGTCGCCGGATCTGGGGGTCACCGAGCTGCCGCCTCTAGATCCGACGACCCTAGCCCTCCGCCGCCCGGCCTATAGGCCGTTGCCGCCCCACGAGCAGCCTGACGCATTCTTTCGCTATCACCGCCTGACGAGGTGAAGAGGAGGAAAGGAAGCGCGATGATGGCAAGGTGAGGAGAAGAGGGGGAGTAGTGGCGGCGGCGGCTCGGCGAGGCGAGCGGCGGCGAGGTGAGGAGGAGAGGCGGCGGTGGAAAAGCTAGGAGGATGTCGAACAACGAACGTGAGAAAAAAAGAAGCGAAACATTTTCTTTGTAATGGCAGAGGTGGGTAATTTTTTTCTCCAAAAGCAGGTGAAAACAGGGGGTAGAGGTGCTTTTGATTTGTACTACACCAAAAGCTAGCTTTGGACAAAAGCAGCTGTGGCTTTTTGGACCTTTGGTTGGCTTTTGGCTTTTCCAAAAGCAAAAGCAGGCTGAAAAGCCCAACCAAACACACCCTAAGTCCAATTTGACTCTGTCGGTGATATGGATATAGGGGTATCCACAGGAGGCTAAACTTGGTTTGACACCTAGAGGTCCACGTCCGAGGGAGAGAGTCGAGGCAGCCCGATGCCTTGCCCAAACATAAGGGGCTAGGCGATCGCGACAGCCCAAACCACCACGGACTTGTGCACGAGGATTACGGCCACTCGGACCCACGCGGCGCGCTCCAGGGGAGTCGGGTCCAGGGTCCGGCAAGGAGGCCACACCCCGCAGAAGGGGTTCGGGCCACTCGAGGCCACGTGGCACGCCCTTGAGGAGGGCGCGCCCGGAGGCCTGCGGGGAGGCCACACCCCGCAGAAGGGGTTCGGGCTACTCGAGGCCACGTGGCACGCCCCTGAGGAGGGCACGCCCGGAGGCCTGTAGGGAGGCCACGCGTATGATCATGACACGCCCTCAACGACCAACCACCGCGTTTAAATGCCAAGAGAGAGGCCTGACGCCTACCCCATCGCATGTAATGCGAAGTGAGGCACGACTGTCTGCTCCTCATCATCACCCTTTTCGCCCATCTTGAGGGAGAGGGGGAGAAAATCTTCGGCACTATGACCACGACTTGACCATACGGTCAGGCGCACGTCCCTCTCCCGCGCCTGGTCACCATCGCATTTAATGCGTTGGACAGCCGCGTGGAGGGGAGGCAACGAGTACATGTAGCTTGTGTCACCCCTAGCTCGGTCGATGGCCCGCTGGCAGGTAGGCCCCACCGATGGTTAGGTCGGATGACCATGCAATCCCGTCAGAAGCATGGTGGCCACGCCACCCATTTTCTCCACCAGCTCCCCCGCGACATGGCGACAGGAGCAGGAATAGGGGCAGACCCCCGACAAGACAGGACAAAAGCCACACCGACGCGTAGAACGGGGGAGAAAGTTAAGGATTACTGTGGTGTCCCCTTACACTATAAAAGAAGGCCCAAGTCCATTGTAGAAGGGGTTGGACCGTAGAAACCCATATATCACCTCAATCACCAGCTCTAGCACGATCAGGGAGAGAACCCCTCCTTGTAATTCATCCTTCACCACATAGTGCAAGAACAAGAGTAGGGTATTATGCTTCCCTGGCGGCCCGAACTTGTATAAATCTTTGTGTCTTGTGTGCATAGCGGAATTTTCCTTCCTGCCCACCTTCTTCTTCCCCTCAACTAATGGGCCTTGGCATTCTGCACCCCTGTGCCGAACCAAAAAGGGGGTCCCCCAGATCCCCGCGTGTCGTGCACACGCATCGACAGACTTCCTCAAATATACAGAGAATCTAATTCGTATCCCTCATCTGCAATACCAGACATTTTGAACCCCGAACTTGCAAAACCGGTGTAATTTGACTCCTCCGGTGGTTTTTGACAGCGGTTTTACTGACGTGGCGGCGCTGACCCCATCTTTGTCCCACGTGGCTCTTATGTGGGACCCACTGATATGTGGGTCCCACATGCCATCCTCGTCGTCATCGCCTCCCTCCTTGGCACCGACGCTGCGCCCTCGCCACAACCAACTCTACCATGAACTCCTCCACCGCGCTGCTCGTGGCGGGCACCAAGGTGCTTGTCCCGGTGACCTAGACGTGCAGCGATGCGTCGCACTACGAGAGGAACACGACGTACGTGGCAGTGGCCGGAATCCTCCTGCAGAAGAACGCCCTAAAAATGAAATCTTTCGCTCACGGAGTGGTGCAGCGCGACCATGGCGAGCGGAATTGCGTGCGTGTGTACCTTAGCACAGAGGTGGAGATGGGGCTATGATCCTGCTTATCCCCTTCTTAGAGGCCTCCCGCGTCCTCGCATTGCCATCGGAGGGCCCCTTGAGCGGAATCTTGCCACTGCCGGGCATCGGCTTGGACACCGATGACTCGTCGCGGGTGTTCCCAAGCTCCATCTTCTTCGACGCACGAATTGTGGCAAGACGGCGGTGGCATGGTAGCCTCCGCCACGGGCATCGAAGCCGGAGAGCCTTGCGGCGTGCTCGGCGAAGTCAGGGGTGGCGGCGGGTAGGATTGGCAACACGAGCTGAGCGGCGTCCCGCCACCGTAGTGTGGCTGCTGCAGTGAGATCCCGTGGAGGGCGGGGTGGTGGAGGTATCTATTGGTATTTCTTATCGTCATCCTTGGAAACAGAATTCCTAACGACGACGACTCCAAATAATCAATGGTTCACAGAATAAATCCGCAAGCGAACAGATGTTCCATTTTAGCATTTCACCCGAAAGTATTCCAAGGTATCGTATTTATTTAATCCCAAGGGAAGATTGTAAAGAACTAACCTTTCTAACATTTTATCATACACTTGCATACATTATAGTTCTAAGCAGGGGTAAGATAAATATCTTGGGTAGAGTGACACAAGCAAAGGAATATGTTAACTCTATAATAAATCCTAACTTAGTCGTAGCAAGGGTAGTTATAGAAATGTTCTATTTATGTACTTCTAATATACAACAACCTAGAACATACTAACTAGCATACAACAGTGTAGTGTACCCTCCTTACAATGCAGCTATAGCTAAGCCTTAACCTAGCTATGCCCTCCCGGTGCTTTGCAAAGTTACTTCAGACTGTCGAGTTCCTTACGACAGTCCGTCCTAACCATCCAACCAGAATTAAATGCAAAGGTGCATCTAATCTCAAGAAATATGATGTAGGAATATATACCGCGGGGGTGACACCCATATTAAGCTGTCACCATCAGCGGCCCGCGTTCTCTCTAGAGTATATACGCCCAAATAATGGTAAGATCTAGCCTAGACACCATGTCTAAACTATCACTCCCTACTCTAAAGCCTCGTGAATGAAGTAGAGTACCTAAGTTCCAGATTAATAACTCTTGGTTCAATCTAAGCAGATTGTTAACCTAGTTCCTAGACATTATTCCCGCACCAATGCAAATCCCAGATAATGTAACTACACCAAGTATACTAATCATGTATGAACTAAGCATGGCATCCATAATCTAAGACTTAGACTGAAGTACCACAAGTATATAAAAGAAGGATGATTATATTGAAGCAAAGAAAGTCTTACAAAAGAACTAGAAAGCAAAGTATAACTTTACTCGAATTTCTCCGAAGGCTTCCTTGAACTAGAACTATTCTATTTCTACTTTTACTTGGACTAATACTACAAGTAGAGAAGCTTGATTCCTTGCTTTGGTGTGTGTTGGAGAGTACGTGAGGTGCTCCTTATATAGGCAACTAGAAGAGGAAATGACCCTTTTGCCCCTGGTAACCGCCGCTAGCATCCAATGAGAAGGTGACACGTCAAAGGTCGGTGGAGTCCGTGCCAAGGCTGGTTCGGCCGAACCACCCTGGTCTCCCACCAACCTCTGCCTTCTCCAGTGGCTGACATGTGGGCCCTTATGGTGGTTGATAGTTTCTAGGACGGTTACTTCGACAGTTATCCTTACCAGGTGTCCCTCTCATCCACAAGCTTGCTTGGGAGTGAGTTTTTCTCCCTCTTATCTTCTCCATTTTGTGTATTTTCCCTAAAACTAAATATTCTCCAAGTACAAGTGGAAATATATTATTCTAAAATAAATATGCATTACAAGCTTATCCTACTCTCCTTTATTTTAGTTGAATTGATGGTCGAAATGTTGCTATAACGATCGTCAACAGTGTCGAGCACGAAGGAGGGGCCACCAGCGGTGGACGCGGCGAGGGCAGCCTTCCTCCTCGGGGGTGGGAAGGGAGGAGGGCTTACGGGAGCGGTGGTTGAGGAAGTGGCCGGAGTTCTGAAGCGGTGCGATGACAGCCGGCGCGGGGCCCGTGGCTAGGGTTTGGGTGGGGTTGAACGTGGTGACGAACTGCTGGGCAGGGGCGCGTGCGGAGGCGGATACATACTCGCCATCATCGGCTGCCGCCATGGCGGGGCGCAAGGCCGGCCTCGGTGGCCGGGCCTTGGAGGAGATGGAGAAGGACAACTTCTTCTCCTTCTCCATGGTGGCGGCCGGCGGTGGCTTCTGCGATTTTCTGAAAAAAGGGGGGAAGCGAGTGGGAGAAGGCATGCATGCTGCACGGACACGGGAAATCGAGCGCATGTGCAAGGGAGAGGAAGGGAGGATGAAGAAGGGTTGGAAAGAGAGGATGGCATGTGTGCCCCACATATCAGTGGGTCCCACATAAGTGCCACGTGGGACGAAGACCGGGTCAGCGACGCCACGTCAGCAAAACCGCCATCGAAAACCGCTGCAGTCAAATTGTACCGGTTTTGCAAGTTCAGAGGTCAAAATGTCTGGTATTGCAGATGAGGGATACAAATTAGATTCCGTGTACAATTGAGCGAGTCAAACCGTTGGGTCTTGCCTTGTATCCTATGGCAATCAGCTGGATGAGATCTTGTAACAAAATAAGGAAACCCTAAGCCGCCTAGGGTTAGGTTACCTTATATGACTCGGCCTCCTATCTTTATATAATGGGAGCCGAGGGCATCGATCAACATCATCATCTACTCTACTATACTCAATACAAACTCGGCGGAATAAATCCACCGGACTGGATTAGTGTTATTGCTCCATTGGAGGGCCTGAACCAGTATAAACTCCCGTGTTCCGTTGCCATCTTACTTTTCGAGTTCATACGTAACCTTATAAGTTTTATTGCCGGTCCCAAACACCGATAGCGATGAATTGATGCCACAGATCTTCCCAAGGAGTAATCGACCATTGCGAGAGGTGTACTAGCCATTATCGAACTGGTGCCTTGAGCGCTGCGGACAAGTAGTTTGCTAGTGCATTGTTGTCAGCGCCCGCTGCATAGTGCCGTGGAGTACATGTGCAGGAATTCCTATGGATCTGTACTCCCGTCGTACTTCTTGATCGCCCCGGGTCTGAACTTTTCGGGCCATCATACTTCTCGAAGTGAAGGTATGAAGGCCCTACACCCGCCGCCTGGCACGAAGGGTGAGCGGTCTGAGTATCTTCGTGGTCGTCGGGAGTGGTAAGATTCGGACGATGATGACAGCGAAGATGACGACGGGTCACTGGGGCTCCGCGAAGGGCTCCTTGATCGACGTCCTCGTGATCGGCTTCTCCGTGGATGAGGAGAGCGAGATCCTCGCCATCCTCGTTCTCGATCGCCTCGTTTGTCGTCGTAGTCGCGGTGCCTGCTGCGAGATTGACTTTGTGGATCATTTTCTTGATCTTCTCTCCGACCACCAACCCCTGCTGGTCTTTGTTTTCTCGATGACTCGTTGCTCGGTGTCGTCATTCTAGACGATCTCGTTGTTGTCTGTTGAGTCATTCTCGAAGGTCGTGTCCTCTAGGTGGCGTCTGTCCCCGCCTTGCCCAAGGGTGGCGGCGTTCGTGATCAGCTTCAGGAGGTTCGACGAGTTCCTGATTTCGTGTGTTGAGGTTCTTGTTTGCAATAGTTGCGGCTGCTGCCCCCATAGTCTGCACTGCTGCTGTCGCGGTTGCCTGTGTTGCCACTGCCGTGGCTGCCTATGCTGCTGCTGCTGCCCTGGCCGCCTCGTCATCGGTCGGTTCTAGTGGCGGCTCGGTGCTCGCGTCATTGAACACGGTACCGAGGTTAGTAGCCACTGCTCGAAGTCATTGTGCCCAGTCGGGTATGCTCGGGTTCTGAGCAGCGTCGTAAGGCGTCTCGTCCAGTATTGCTTGTATTGTCGCGAGATATTGGGCAGGTGTTCCTGAAGCTGAGGCCGTGTTGCTGTCGTCGTCAATGGTGTAGATCCCACACGAGTCACCAGAATTAGATGTCGAGTAACTGTCACCGATATCCGACGCAGAGGACTCCTGTAGATCAGAGATGGTGGCCCCAACAAAACGGTCAGAGCTGGGTTCCTCTGCATCGTGCTGCGCGCAGGTGGATCTGGGTGCCATGCGTGGTATCGTAGATTTGACGACCTTCAAGTATATTTTGCAATCCAGGATGTTGTCTGTCTTGTGTCTTGCTGTTGTGGATTGGACACTAGTTGGAGAACATACGCTCCCCATCTTGCTGCCCATATTCCTCCACATAAGCCTTGACGCGTTGCACCAGTTTGCAGTTCTCTAAAGAGTGCTCGGTGGTTTTGTGGATGGCGCACCAAGTCGTCGTCTTCATGTGGAGCTTCCTTGCCGGCGCTTGATATCAGAAAGTGGCCTCCTAGGTTGCTCCTTTGTTGTCATGGTAGTCAGTGCCCTAACCTCCGCCTGAGCGGGAAGGGTTGCCGGCTGAAGATTGGCTTCCCCGTCCACGACTACGCTGGCCTTGTTTGCGATCGCTGGCTAGTTGTAGATGATCGGTGTAGTCGTGCAGACCGGGAAGATGATTGATCCGACTTAAGTCCACACCAACGTTGTCAACAGCGGTGCTGCAGGAGCATAGCTGGTGTAGTACCTGTCGGTGTAGCTTGGCATCATGTCGCGAGGTCCTTGAACGCCAAGTCCTCCTACCTGGCGCGCCACTGTCAACGGTTGGTATCCGCAGATCGGGTATATAGATAACGGAGGAACGTTGGCGTAAGGAGTTATATAATACGATATCGTCACAGAGCAAAGACAAGGTTTTTTATACTAGTTTAGGCCCCGAGAAGGTAATAGCCATACTTCTAGTTTATATGGGATTATGGTAGAAAAAAGACCCCTGGTTACAGAGTAGTATAATATGTGGAATTGGGAATCCGCTGAGATCGTAGTCTGGGGAATCGACTACAATCTCGATGGTTTTGATGGCTAAACTATAATGCTGCAACTAGGGCTTCTGCTGTGACTGAATCGATCTGTCCCTGACCCATGGGGGTAGTAATTCTTTTATATTATAGGCTAGTCCTCGGGTAGAATTCGGACTATGAGTCCCGCACGATTAGGAAAGTTTTTTTTGTCTCCCTCGAGTAGGACTCTGTCTAGGTCTCTTATCACACAGACTCCTTCCGTGTTGTTTGATATCTTTTATCTGTAATCATGATTGTGATTATTAAATAAACCTTAAATCATCGTTAGGTATTTATTTGTTGGTCAACGGTAGGGACAATGTTTCTCCAATTAAAGAAAACTGATTGAATGATTGTGATTCCTCGACCGCAAAATCGATCGTGGACCCTGTTTTAACAACTCGTATCGTCCCGTATGTGGGAAGATATGGCCACTAGGGGCACCCTTTGTTGTTCCCAATCCAATGCGACCATGTCGCTGCACCTCCTCCTCCTCTTGCTCTTGCTCTTGAGCTTCTTCCACTCCGGCATCGCTGCCGCCACCGACAAGCCACCACGCACGCATGTCACCAGCCTGCCGGGCTTCGACGGCGCCCTCCCCTTCCGCCTCGAGACTGGGTTCGTATATAAGTTAATTTGTCCGCTTTACATTAATTGCTCTACTACAGTTTGTGTCACTGGACACTGGACCGATGTGGCCTGCAGTTTCTTAATTTGCCTCCTATGTATCACATAAGTCGAGTGAGCCAAGAGGCCATGTATATAATTGTGTCGTCATTCTCTGTTCAATCAGGTACGTGACCGTTGACGAGGAGAACGGTGCCGAGCTGTTCTACTACTTCATCGAGTCGGAGGGTGACCCGAGCACTGACCCGGTTCTCCTATGGCTCACAGGAGGCCACCGCTGCTCCGTGCTCAGCGCCCTCTTCTTCGAGATTGGTGAGCTATCACAAATCTGTCAAGTCGTAAAATGGACTGTTTACTTACGTCCTAATGCTAGTGTTCGAGATTGATGAGAGACCAAACATTGGATTCCTGGATTTTTGTCTCAATGCATAGAGAAAAAGATGTTTCATCTGAGTGGAAAATATTTTAATGGTTAAAAAATGTCTCAATAATACCCACTAAAACATTCTCATGCTAAACAATAAAACATTATTCTATACGTACTGAAATGTTTTTCTTTACGCACTAAAACGTAATCTCGGGTGTCCGATGTTTTCTTCCTATGGGACATTCGGGGCCTAATTGCGTCCTTCCTTTCGTCCCTGGATTCAGGTCCCGTGAAGCTGGTGATCGAGCCGTACAACGGTGGCTTGCCGCGGCTGCGGTATCACCCCTACTCGTGGACCAAGGTGGCAAGCATCATCTTCGTTGACTCGCCAGTCGGCGCCGGCTTCTCCTTCTCCCGTGATACCAAGGGCTACGACGTCGGCGACGTCTCTTGCTCGCTGCAGATCGTTAAATTTCTCGGCAAGGTATGCCTTTTTTTTAGCTCACTTGTCGCATTGTCGGTGGTTGGATCATGGTCACCGACTCACTGTAAGTTGTTGATCGATCGTGTGTCTGGTTCAGTGGTTCGGCGACCATCCTGAGTACCTCGCGAATCCGTTCTACGTCGGGGGTGACTCCAGAGCCGGATTATTCGCCCCATTTATAGCGCAGAAGATCTCCCAAGGTGTCGCAATGTTATGATGTTACATTTCCCCAAGATTTGCACTCTTAAGTTCATTTAATCTTTGAACATTTCCCTGCTTTAATTTCAGATATTGAAGCGGGAGTTAGACCGGCTCTTAATCTGAAGGTGAGCTATATTGTTGACATTAATTCTTTATAAACTACTCAACCACTTCTCAAATTAGAATGTGTACTACTTGCTAGATTTGCTCTCTCCTCACGAATAAGTCTTTGCCATTAAAAGTAGTTGGTACGACCTTAAAAAAGGGGACAAATTTTGGTCTTCTGTCATTATCAAAATTTATCATCATGTATAATTTCCATTTTTGGTACCACAGTCCTTACTTTGATGTGGTCAACTTTTCGTGAAAAAATTTGTTGTAGAAATGGGCAATACTCCTAGTTTAAACGTTACCTTCGATCAACGATATATATTGTTCACATTAGAACTAGTTCACCTAAAAGCTTACCAACTTCAATACTAGTTCGGTTTATAGGCTGACATCGGTTGGTATATTGCTTAGGCTGATTAGCCCAATCAGTCTAATGTAAATCAATACAATCAAACCAATTTTGTCCTTGAGGCTCTCTCAAAAAAAAAAAATCCCAATTTTGTCCTTACAGGATCTTTTGTGGCTATGGCAGCTTTGACAGTGGAAAGGGATGGGATGTGTGAGTGGAGTGGAATATCTTTTTTCTATGTTTTGCCCTCAAAAAGCAGAGGGATAGAAAATTTTACTTTATTTTTTGGACCCGAATAAACGTAGACCGAGCGACCCCCAAAAAAATATTGCGTACTCAAAAAACGGAAACAACGCCGCCCCTCCCCCTGATCTGCCTTCGCAACCTCCCCCTCCGCAGCGTGCGGCCCCCACGTACTCCCGCCCCGTGCCCCCCTCCTCCGCGTGCGTCCACACACCCTCGCGCCATGCTATTCCCCGTCTACATGAATCTCCCGTCTACGTGAATCGACGGGACGGGAATCGAACCACCAATTTCATAGAGGAAAAAAAGAAGAGGGGAAGGAAGAAAAACACCAAAACAAAATCCAAAAATGAAGAAGAATCAGAGAGGTACTAACCTGGTTTGCCTCAACTTCAATTCATGTATCTGCATCCATATTTAGAAAAAATACTTCTCCCACACCGAAGAAGTTACACCCTTCAGGAATAGAGTTACATCATTCAAAGAACTAAAAGTTACATTTTACATCCTGTAAGAATTAAAGTTACATTCATGGGTTGAAAAGTTACATCCTCTAAAAATTACAGTTACATCATTTACAAATAAAAGTTACGTCCTATAGAAAGTTACATCCCTCAGAATTAAAAGTTACATCCACATCTTATAGAAGTTACATTCTTCCACATCATATAGAAGTTACATCTTTCACAAATAAAAGTTATATGCTTCAGAATGAAAAGTTACATCCTCTAGAATGAAAAGGTTATATCTTTCAGAATTAAAAGTTACATCCATTTAGATCTAAAACTGCGATTGTATTCATCGAAAACCCTAAACAGCGGTTGGACTTGATGGATGCAGCAACTATAGCCGTCGTGAGATTTGGGGTCGTTGACGTCGTCGGATTTGTAGCTCCTAGAACACACAAAAAAACTAGATCACCACCATGCAAAAAATAGGTAAAAATCAAGACAAAAGGCCGAGATCTAACCTGTGGGTTTGTGGGTTGTGATCCACCCACCCACCGCGCCGTGCCGTGCCGTGCCGCAGTCGGGATGGGACGGGACCATCACGAGGAGAGAGGAGGCGGAGGAGACAACTTGGGGAGGAGGAGGAGGAGGTGATGGGGGAGAGAGATGGAGAATGGCGGAGATGGGGAATGGGAGGAGGAGGGTGGGGAGCGGCGTCACGTTGCCATCGCCAATGGGAGGAGGAGGGTGGGGAGCGGCGTCGCGTCGCCATCGCCAGATTCAAAGGATGCGAAGGGGATCTGCGGGGAAGGGAAGGGGAGCTGCGGGAAGAAAGGAAGGGGAGCTGCGGGTGGATAAGTACGGGCGGGACACGCGTCATGCGGACGCGCGGGGTCGCTGCACAACGCAAAGCCGCGATTAGGGGTCGCTTAGATTTTCCATTATTTTTTCTTTGGTGCATCTTTTTTTTAAACGAGTGTCAATTTAGTACACATTCCAAAAGATTCCATATTCCATTACTTTTACAATTTCTTGTAAATAAATCGGATACTATTGAGCATTCCTATGTTTAGAGATATTAAAGATTTTTTTTGATTTTTTTGAGAAAGGGACTAGATTTCATTAAAATATAACCCCTTTTACAACTGAGACTTCAACATAAAATAAAATTACATTAAAGTATGCCACTAGGTCTTTTTCTCTCATCTTTCCTGCATCCGACAACATCCACTGCTTCGAAAGAATCCCTCGCCATGGAACTTCGCACGATCTAGACTCAAGAGTCATAGTCCCAATCATTAGAAGACTCCACCATTTTAGAGACCGCAAAAGAGGCGTTGTATGCTCAACCATTATAGGAGAGTAAAAGACGCCGAAAGCACATCGGCCATATCTTCTGAAGGTTGAATCGAATATAAGATCCGTCGCCGCCATTAGCCATCACCAACGGCGACCGGAAGGGTAGATCCGCCATCGCTAGTATTAGTGACCGGAAAGATGATTCCACCAGAGGGGAAAAAAGATCCAATCCCTCTCCAAAGATAATTAGGCCAACGTATCTCGATCCCTTCGTGAAGAACACGTTGCCCTCAAAAAGGACAACGGATCTCCTGGAGGAATACCAGTACGAAGTAGGAATCTAGATCGAAAACATCGAATCGACGATCCAAAACATAATCCAATTATTATGGAGAAAAAAAATTAAAAAAACTAACAAAGCAGTAGATCTGCTAGAGGACGGACCCCCGCTCCTTCTTGCCGCCGGCTAGAAGACCGATGACGAGAAGGAATGGGGGCCGGAGGTGGCAGCGTCGGCGGCGGCCGCTCGGCACAGTGCAGGACCGGCGGCGGTTGGTACGTACAGATATTAAAGATTGGGTTAGAACGCCACATAATCCAACGGCAGTAGCATTAAGGTCCTACAAATTTAATTGTAGGAAGTGTTGCTAGAAATAAAAAATTAGTAATTTAGTAAAATATGGTTTAATACCACATTCAGTATCCCATCTCAATACATAATTGAGTCTGAATTCGTGCCGATTGTTTTCCTGTTTGGGAGGTACTCAGGGCTATATAGTAGGTAATCCAGTTACAGGCGAAAGGATTGATTACGAATCAAAGGTGCCATATTGTCATGGAGTCGGAATAATTTCAGATCAATTATACGAGGTAATTGAATAAACGTGTGTCACATCTTTATCAGTCCAATTGTCCAGTATACTAAATAACTCTGCTGCACATGCATGTGGCCGGTCTCAAGATGATAATGGAGCATTGCAAAGGGGAGGACTATCACAACCCCAAGAATGTGATCTGCAAACAAGCTTTGGCTAGGTTTAACACTGTAAGGAGAAAGTACATATTTATCTTTTATCTGTGATTATTTTTGGTTCAAATTTACATGAAAATTTATGTTATAAATCACCTATTATCAATTGATACATGTACAATTTACTGATTAGTACTACTTCCGTCCCAAAATATAAACAATTATTGACTCGCAGTCTTCAAGATATTACTTTGACCAATAATATTTGTAAAAATATACTATTTCAAATTAAAAGAGTTACATATTATAATAGTTTGTTTTATGATGAATCTAATAGCATCGTTTTCACATGATATTTCATTTTGAGCTTTTCACTATTAATAGTCAAAGTTTAAAATATTTGACTTTGACTTTCATAAACCTTGTTATATTTTGGAATGGATGGAGTACACATAATGTTCTAAAGTGTCATCATATTACAATCCAATAATTCTACATACAACCATTATATGAAATAAACAAAAGATATGGGCCGGGGACATTCCTCCAAAAGTAATTGATAGCAGGCATATTAACTTTATTACGAAAACAAACTTTACCTTTTTATTTGTAAAGCCAAAGATTGATCAAGCCCAAATTTTGGTAACATAAGAAATGTGATGATGTAGTTGGGTTTAACACCTTACCAAATGGTGTAGTTTTCCGAGCAAATGGTTCTGAAATTACCAAATTTGGTAGAGCTCAGTAAGTTTGAAATGGTAAAATCATGTTTAGATTTTTGCCCTATCAAGACCATAGTTTTCTACTCAAACAATGAACCTTATAATTTACTACTCGTTACTTTCAATTTCATATGTAAAGGACAACTACTCCATATGAATTTGGACGAAAACAAGCTAACGCGAGGTCTTGCTGTTACTAATATTTCGTTACAGCTAATGAATGAAGTTTCAAGGCCCCATATTTTGTACCCGAAGTGCATGTATATGTCTCCCAGGCCAAACCTTGAAACAATGGACAGAAAGATCTTGAAAGAGGACCTTGGAGTACTAAAGCATCCACCACCACGCCCTCCAATACAATGTGTTGCAAGTAGATCTTACGTCCAGTATGTGGAGAAATGCGTCTTAAACTATCTAGAATGATAATATAAGTGTGGCTTATTATAAGTGGAAATTGCCCATAGAAATGAAATAAAAGAAAGCATGAAGGGCACATTACATCTTCAGCCAATTAAAAATATATGATATACTAGATATGCCATCCCTGAAATCCTGAATGTAGACAGAAACAAAGCTTATTTATATTAGGATGTTATCCTAACTTAGTCTTAAATTTGGCTTATTTTTTCCTCAACACAGATCTATTCCAACTATTTGTCATATTTTTGGGCAAACAATAATGTCACACGAGAAACTCTCGGAATTAAGAAGGTAAAATCGTACCTTTTTTATTAGATGATTTTGAGCCAATTTTTTTTTTTGAGTTCGTACTAATATTCGTACACTAAATGGTTATCATACTAATATTTCAGGGAAGCGTGGATGAATGGGTTAGATGCCATGACAACGATCTACCTTACACCAAAGACATCAAGAGCAGCATAAAGTATCATCAGAATCTTACACTAAATGGTTATCGTGCTTTAGTATACAGGTAAAGAAACGCCATCACTAATATTACCTAGACAAAATCTTTAGTAATATTTTATCTCTAATAATATTTTTTGTCTAGAGTATACATATTGTTACATGGTATATATTCTATTCACAATGTTCATGAGATGATACAATCATGCAACCACCTAGAAAAAAAAGTAGCTAGGATACTAGCTAGGAGTTGGACTTTCAAAATTTCAGTCGAGTAGTGATACTAGTGAACCCAACATTGACTTCAAGTTTTTGTATGTTTTGTTTCTAATAAATAAAATCTTAACTATGGGGATTCCCCTGCAGACTGCAGTGCGTTTAGTCAAAAACATTGTCTTGAAAGTAACAGAGTACCGTGGTCTGTTCATTAAAAAAATGTAACATGTATTGTATCTAATGATAGCAAAAATTGCATAACAAAATGTCTATGTAATCCTCACATGGTGGGAGCAAGAGTGAACCTGAATTGTATGGTGCCGGAACTAACCAGGTGGTAAATTAACGAGCCTGAATGTGCTCCATTTTCGAAAAAAAAATGTAACTCACTTGCTTTAAATACATGAGAAAAATGCTCAGTGGATAGCCCAATTAATAGACAAGCGTTTGACTATAAAGTAACCGGATTGCTCATGATTACGTGTGCACATGTACAGCTAGATCCTCGAGGCTCATCGGCTGCTACCTCCGTTCCAGAATATAACCATCTACAAAATTTTCCTTTATAGGTTACTATATTTTATAGGGGATTTAATAAATCCTCTCATAGTTTGCTATATTTTAAAACTCAAATCCCTTTCTAGATTCCTATATTCCAGAACGAAAGGAGTAATATATATCTGCCCAGTGATGAAGCGCCTAATACGACAGACTGAGGTGTCTGACCCAGCTACCCGGCGGCGCAAGCTCGACCCCTACAGCCTAGCTCTTTCGTCTGATCGTCTCCACTAGGAAGCAGCTGCCAACACTTTTTTTTTTTTGAGAAGCTGCCAGCATTGTAGGCTGCTTCGCTTATTGGTGTTGATTCCCAATCCCAGTCCATGGGCCATCAATTGTTACCGAGCTCAGTTTGTTGAAAACTGTTAGTAGCGTCGTTAGAAAGAGTTAAAACCCTATTTGCAAATACCAATGTAGCAGCATTAGCAAAAAAACAAGCCAGTAGCTAGAAGCACTAATGTGTTCACCATTGATTGTGTCATTCCCATCCAAGTACACATGATTTTTTGACCCACCTAATTTTTGAGCTGTGCTCCGCCACTGTATCCGCCATGTCCCTGCCCTGTGTTGGTTGTGGCAAAAGCTCGTTGGAGGAACATCAGTGACTTTCCCACCCATAACTACGCAGGGTGGGATGGGGCAAGCAGAAAAAAAGAATGAGTTTTATGATGTGTAGCATTTTTAGTTGTTTTAACTGTCCAAACTGATTGAGTGAGAGCAAATTAAATGATGAAAGTGAATTGTGGCTTCATAAGAATGTCACAGAAAACTATTGGCGGGTTTAGTAAGCAGACGTTCCTTAGAGGCATAGACAAAATTTTCCCTTCACTTATAGGCTTAAAAGTAAAGAATTGTATTTCTGGACGAGTAATAAAAAAAATCAAAAAATCCAAAACAGACAATCATAATGAAATTATGCCTTCCACACTAGTAGGAAACCGATATTTGCATGCGGTTGGCAGCCATTTTTGCTGCCAGGTATCCTAGTCGCCTGCCATTTATTGCTTGCGGAAGTCGTTGACTTTCGCAGGCGGCAAAGTAACTGTAGGAAAAGGCAAGCGGCGGGTGAGGTGTGCCACCGACGAAGATGGATCTTTGCAAATGGCGGTGGTGCTACCACACCAGAGCCACCTATGAGTTGTTTGGCCCATCATTTTTCTCAAAATTTCCAAAATTCGTTATTTTAAAATTTGCACTAATTAATTACTTCATCAATTTGATTGCTGACGTGATTGATTAATAGGAAATACGCAAGTAATCAATATAAATAGTTGTACATATATATTACACAACATGTCAGATTAATTGTCCTGCTAAAAAATTCTTTTCTGGATACTATGGAACCTGGTACATGCTATCAGGGTCCTATATTATTGATATGGGACAGGACGAAAGCATATCATAAGAAGATTTAGTATGTAATCGAGTCTTAAGAGTATGGGTAGTTTCTTTACATGTGAACCAAGTATGGACGGCTTAGTGATAGGAATGATCTTTGCTATTTACTTGGGTTCCGTTGTATTTGGCAAGGTATCCAAGAGATAAACATGTTCGGAGATCTTGCTACCGACCTCTACTTGCTATATAAGGGACAGATGACTCCCTTGAAGGGAGAGCGACGTTGTTTTTAATCCACAAATCGGGCATAGAAATCCAATCTCGCTCGACATGACTAGAGTTATTATTCTCCGAAGGGTCTGAACTTGTATAAAATCTCTGTGTCACTGTTGTTCTTTAGTTTTAGTTCGCCCATTCGCCTACTACAAATCAATTGCTAGAATCCTAGTTTCGACCCATGTCATACATATTTATGGAAAAATTGAAATGTCCAAACTCAATAAGACCTCTATATAGATGTCCTTCATCAGGGACCATCTTTGTCGAATAACTTTTCTTTGCGGTGGTAGACCTTACGGTGAAGAAAATAACTTATATCTCAAGTGATGTTCTCAATTTCTTTGTCAGTTGATATCCTTGTCAAAGGTATCGACTCTATGCGTCTGCATACATGTCATGCATAAAAAATATATAAAGATTATTTACTATTAGATGCCAAATAATGGATCAATAAATTCATATATTTGCTACATTTTCAGGGTTGTTGTAGTAACACACACTGCACTTGAGTACGGTATAGTCGGGTTGCTTATAGCACTTTAGAAAGACAAAATAATATATATTAGTTATACGTACATAGGATTACATGTATAAGTTATGGGCATCATATATTACCGGCCATTTTGTCCTCACCAGAAACTTCTCCCGACGCGTTCAGCATATTCCTAGTACAAGTAAGTACTGATACGAAGAAAAACAAATTCATGCTCAATACTCCCTCCGTTTCATAACGTAAGGGTTTTGACTTTTTTATCGTAACTTGATCATTTGTTTTATTAAAAAAACTACAGAAGTATCACATATTTTGTTTGTGATTTAATTTATTGCAAAAATACTTCAAGCATAACTTATCATTTTTTATATTTTTACCAAACTTTTAAATAAGATGATTGGTCAAACGTTGCAATAAAAAAGTCAAAACCCTTGCATTATGAATCAGAGGTAGTACAAAAATCCGGATTGATTTAACCGTTGACTAACAATTTAATGACTTACTTATCTTAAAACATCAATAAAATCTTGATATCTACCCCCTTCGATATCCATTGGATCTAGGATCGACAACGACTTCATAGGTCCTTAGATGTATCATGAAAGAAATATAATGTTCCTTGCATTAGATTTTATGTTAGTAAATTATGTTTAATTACAATGGCTTTGACAAATATCTAACTTACCCAGTATTATACAGCGCCACTATGCATTTTTTATTCGACATTATTACCATCGCTTGTCCAATTTACGCTCCCACCTCCATCTTCTGTTGTTCTCTAGACCCCAAAACTGTTTCAGTCGCTCCTCATGAGACTTGACGTTGAATACTCCTTTCCTCTATGCTAAATGCGTGTCCTAGAATGTTGTGTTGCACTGGGGTTTAGGTAAGTGGCAGTGTCTTTCAACTTTACTGGAATATATTGTTTTGCATCCTACAAAAGAACGGATACAAACATTATATACGCTATTGTACATTATCAATTGATATAATAATAATAGGGGATCAATTTAATAGAGATGCATCACGTGTTAATTAGGTTGATGCCAAGTTTTTCCTAACGATACATTGCATGAAGGTCTTTAAAATCGATGAAGACCAAGCTTCCGCCATCCATGAAGATGCACAATTCTGCCCAAGCTGAGATATAACTCACCCCAAGTCTACTCGCTCTTATATACCACTTATGCAATCTCCTCATCTGGAATGAATCCTCCGTGCTCATCCAATCCAAAAAGAATGGTTTCCCATTCTCGATTTTTTGCAAATGTTTTTGATGGTGCAAACGAAATCATACTTCTAATGTAAAGTCTGAGATAGGTGTATTTTGTCTTCAGCAAAATTCTTAGATCATCCACTACTTCTTGTCATTGTCTTTTGCTTTATGGTCATGTTTTTCTTATCTTTGTTAGCAATGCTAGGAGTGATGGTGTTGTTGCTTTGGTAGGGGTTTCTTGTGGTGTCATTGGTAGGGTGGCTAGGAGAGGATTCTCGTAACGGCATCCTGAAAGAAGGTCGGATTGGAGAGTGATGGTGTTGTTGCTTTGGTAGGGGTTTCTTGTGGTGTCATTGGTAGGGTGGCTAGGAGAGTATTCTCGTAACGGCATCCTGAAAGAAGGTCGGATTGGAGAGTGATGGTGTTGTTGCTTTGGTAGGGGTTTCTTGTGGTGTCATTGGTAGGGTGGCTAGGAGAGTATTCTCGTAACGGCATCCTGAAAGAAGGTCGGATTGGAGAGTGATGGTGTTGTTGCTTTGGTAGGGGTTTCTTGTGGTGTCATTGGTAGGGTGGTTAGGAGAGGATTCTCGTAACGGCATCCTGAAAGGTCGGATGCGAAGGCAGATCTATTATTTTGAAGATTTTTTACTGTCCAGTAAGATGGGGCGGTACCAAATCTTGGTCGTTGGATTTGTTAGATCCGATGGCTAGAAATGCTTGGTACCGACCAGTTCCATCCCGCAGTACCGGACAATATCAGTGCGGTGGAAGGGCAAGATTGGAATTTCGTGTAGTATCGATGGGTGAGGCCGAGATCCCGAACCAGTTCGCAATCTGCTTCGTCGTTCACTTCCCCATCAGTCGTGCGCCACGCCGCCACCGTCTTTGCCAAAAATCTCTCTGCACTTTCCCATCCTGCGGAGGTGGGCTCTCACCGGAGTGTTGGATGGGAAGAAGGGGTTTGCGGCGAGCTTGGCTTGGATATATGCGGTGCAAAGGAAGAGGCTTGCATCAGTTGTTCACAGAGGAGTTGGTATTAGAATGTGAATCATCCCTCGTGATTAATTCCTTGTAGAGATCGAGCTCATTCCCTAATTAGGCCAAGTACACATAATTAATGCCATCCATCTCGTAAGTCCCCTAGTAATAGCAGCACACGCGTGTCCGGGAGGATGGGGATGAAGAACGAGGAAGCAGTTCTTCTTCCCGTAGTCTTCCATGCTCCGGGTCCGGAAACGCGAAGCCTCGCCGTTGCCGGAGCCCGTGGAGGCGTTGTGCCTGCATGCGTCGCCGTCGCCGTCGCCGCCGCCCCCGCCGCATCTGCACGGCCGCACCTGGGTGTATGAGACATGACGAAGGAGCCGGCAGAGCACAAGCAGTTGACTTACCAAGATGAGAAGATTAGGGGGTACTGCTTCATTCTTGTTAGCTTTGTTTCCCATCGCACCCTTGAGATTGAACGGTAGGATTTTACTCGGCACCTTGCGGTACCAGTACCGTGCGGTACAAAATGCTGGACCGTAGCAATCCTCATTATTTTGTTGAAAGGTTCCACACAAGTTTTCAGGGCTATACTTTGTATGACACTTTATAATCTAATCAACTGCGTCTCCAACATGTATCCGATGCCCTCATCCATATGATTGTCAAACTTATACATCACATCATCTTCTCTGTCCGTTACAATTGCGAACTTGGCATATTCTTTCGAGATTGGCTGATGGCTAGTAAGAAATTCGGTGTGGCATTGTCATCTATGTTTTCTACGGGAAAATTTTGATTGGGAGTAGATCTGGCGCTCGTTGGAAAGCCTATTCAAACCCTGAGTCGTATTGGGCTTCGTGCCAGATATGGAAGAAGGCTAGAAAAAAAACTTAGACCCGAGCTTGGCGTGGCTCAAATTTGCAACGGAAAAACAAAGCTCAAGCTTGGCTCGACTCTTGGACGCTTTATCAGGATAGGACGGTTTTTCTGGGCTTTTCATCAACTTTGGGCTTTTCCAGGTTTTCAACCTTAAATAAATACCTAGGCTTGGGCCCAATCTGGTGCATGGCCTTGGGCTCAGGTTTTTTTTGGCTGAGCATCATTTGAACAAGCCTACTCGTTGGCAACCAGATTTGAGGTTCACAATTCGGCAACTGCTATATGCGATCTGATCGGCCTACTTGCATCGCAACATGTAGGTTGGCAAATAGTTATGGATTGTGTTATATTTGGCTTCCATGCTGATTTAATTCCGTACAGTCTTCTCCAAAATTGCTTGTTTTTACATTGACACGTACTATCTGAACCACCCTTGTTTGATGAAACGCCATGGACACGACCATCATTCTTTGGGTTGCCCAAGATAGGTAGCTAGTCCCTTTCCTTAACTAGGCCCGTTATGTACAACTCCTAATTTTAAAAAGTGGAGTGGAGCTGAGGAGCGGAATAAACGTAGCTCCACTCTTATGGTGTAATTTTTAAAAGCAGAATTGTAGCTCCACTTTATGTTTTACCGGATCTCTAGAACGTTTGGTATAGCAACAGCTCCATAGGACAAGAATCTCGGAGTTGGAGCTGGAGCTGTATCAAATAGAGCTTATCTTTTTTTTGTTATTCGATCTACTTAAGCTTGTCGGTTATTTCTTGGACCAGCTAACCGATTTGAAAGACCCATCTTTTCTCTGTTATTTGATCTTCTTAAGCTTGTTGGCTGCTTCTCAATGGTCCATCTTGAAACATAACCTGGCGAGAGCGGGATATCTCAGGGTATATGCATGGACGCAACTAGCCCCCGGACGTCCGATGGAAAGCAAAACATTGGACACCCACGATTGTGTTTTAATGCATGTAGATAAATGTTTCATTGGTCAGCAGATAAATATTTCAGTGGGGGTACAATTGAAACATTTTATAGTGAAACTTTTTTTCACCGCACGGTGAAACATCTTCCTGCATGCATTAAAACAAAAGTCCGGGCGTCCGATGTTTGGGCTCTCATTGGACGCCTAGACTCTAGCATTTTTGTATATGCATTAATCGTTTCTAGATGGTTTGTCATATCCCCCCGTTGGCACAGGTTTCATATAAAAATCATAATCAGAGGATGAGAAACTTAGTTTGCCATAAAACGACATAAATTAGATATAACTAAATCCTAAATCTATTCCTCTCAAATAAAATCTATAGAATAAGTAAGAAAATCACCAAGATACAAGTTGATTGTGATGCACCAACCTTGGGGACTCAAATCCATCAAAAGATTCAATATCAAAACTTTTGGAGAGGTCCCGACGCTCCCTTCAGCCTCCACAAACGAAAACAAGGGCTAAGGGGCAATCAACCCAACATCAACAAAGCATGCGAAGCCGCTGAAGCTTATAGGTGAAGCCAATAGAGCAGAAGGTGAAGACTTATAGGTGCAGCCAATGAACACAAAGGCGAAGTGGTTGAGTCCTAGGCGAAGCCTACTACTGAGTCATGCGGCCATGCACTGCGGGATAGTAGGCGAAGGTGAGCAATAGGGCAACGGACCATGAGTCCAAAGCAGTGGCCATCTGGGCCCAACTATGGGATTTGGCCCATCAAGGGAGAGCAGCTAATCCGCAACTAGGAGCACGCGCACGCCCGCGTGGTGGGACACGTGGCGCGCGTAGAGAGGCTGTGGGGGCGCGCGTGCGGCTACTACGGTAGCTCGGGAAGGCAAGTGGACTTGGGAAGGCAAGTGGAGCACGAGACACAAGACATGATTTATTTTCTTTCCTTTTCCCATCTGACTTTCTCCCTCTTCCCTAACATGTGGGCACGAGCCTGTGAGCCCTATGTGGGACCCACGTGATGGACTTTTTAAACCCAACAAAAATATTTAGCTGTGTATCATCTCTGTATGAAAAATTAAATATTTGTGTGTATGAAACTTTAGGCATATAAATGACCCATGTGGGGGACCACATGGAAATAAACCTAATTGAAAAAAATATAGACGGTAAATATATACAGTGAAATATATACAAACAAATTTCTATGGTAAATTTCTCTATACATATACGTAGATACATTTATATAGCATCTATGTATAAAAAGGAATATATATTGCATTCATATTATGTGTACAAACTTTATATGTATAAACTTTAGCTATACAAACTTTAGGTGTATAAACTTCGGTTATAAAAATTTAGGTGTATAATCTTTACATCTGGGTAGGGAAGAAAAAAAAGTTAAAAAAAACTACCGAAGCAAAAAAAAAAAATTGAAAAGCTAACTGAAAGAAAAAAAAAGAATAAACAAGAGAAACAAAGATGCGCTTTAGCACTCGCCCAATGGGTAGTTTTACTATTCCAGCTCCTCTGGGAGCAATTTTTTTGGGACCGCAGCGAGCCCTTGTCCATGTGGGCAGAGCAGGCTAAATCCATTATTGAAATTGACTGGGCTTGAAATTGCTTCTCATTCTCATAGTTACGAAATGGTAAGAAAGATAAAATACGAGCCTGTTTTATAGCAAGAGTAATTAATCGTTTTTGTTTCAAGTTTAATCTATTTATTCGTCTCGATAATATTTTTCCTTGTTCAAGCCGGTAGATAAACTAGATAACTAGATAAGTAGATTAAATTAGCTATAAAAAAGGTCTAAATAAAAAATAACCGAAATAGAAAGATAAATAGTCAGTTACGAAATGCAGTATTTCTTCTTTTTTCTTTTAATTGATTGCAATTAAACTCGGCTCAATCTGAAAAAAAAGATTGAACCGAGTTTAAATAGATCTTGATACGATCATGAGACTTACTATCTTTGGAATCTGATACTACACCGCTGCTTAATCCCTTAGTGGATCGGCTCTATTACATAAGCGGATTCGTAAATTTTGCCCCATATCATGGGATAAGTAAGTAGTTTTTTTTAGTTGTATCGACCCAGTCGCTCACTAATTGATCTTTACGGTGCTTTCTCTATCAATTTGAGAATTTTATCCATAGAGTAGTATAGGCCATACTTTCTTTCTTCCTATTTTGATTCTCGTGAAGTGCCCTTTCTTCCTACAGCTGATAGGGCAAAATCGTTGCTTTGACGTTATTATCTTCTTGGGCATAGTTAGAACCATCTAAGACAAATCAATTTCAACGCCCTAAATTAGACCAAAGGAATTCCGTCTATAAAAAACGCTTCCGAATTCATCTCATCCTTTATAATGGTACTAGCAGCTCCTATGACTCGAATACACATCAATTTTCGAGCTCCACTGTTATCTGCTACATTTAAAAGGGTCTGAGGTCGAATCATATTATTTTCATTTCAATTCCCGTCCCTCCACCTTTCTACGCACCACATGATCCACTTCCATGCATCGTTCTCCGCCTCTTCCCCCCACCACCTGGTCTGGTCGCGCGCGGTCTTAGGCACGCGACTAGTCGCGATTTAGCTGTTTCGCATCAAGGGCCCAGTTAGGGTTAGGCATAGCAAATACCGCAGTGCCCCTCCAAATGTCATCATTACAGGTATGGTTATGTAATCTCCCATGTAACAAAAACCCTAAAGGAAAAAGAAAAACCCTAGTCATGATTAGTCTATAAAAAGAGACCCCATAATCTGTAATAGGAGAGATTTTTTTGAAGAATCAATACAATTTCCTGCTTTACTGTTTATCTTCGGTCCACTCAATATTTTAAATACCGGTCATCTGGACTTCATTGTTGTTTTTGGCAACAACAGAAACCTTCCCCTCTATTTTTTATTTCTCAAAGGGAGTGAAGGCTAAAAATAAGATAAGCTCGAGGAGGAAGATAAGTAGCATGCAGGGAACATTGTAGGAAGCTCATCTCACGAGCTGCCTGAAAAAAGCCATTTTGCAGCCGCATACAAGGACAACCGCCTGCGATAACGAGGACATTTTTTTGCAGGTTGGTAAGACAAGCAGCCTGTAGGCGGTACAATATCCAATAGCCCCTACATTTTTCTTCTAGGTGGCGGGTGATCAGCCGCCTGCGATGTCCAAAGCATGCTGCCTGCAAGTATCATTTCTAGCTCTAGCAGGGTGCCAAAAAGGCATTCATGTAAGGGCCTTTACAACCAGCTGACGTGTCGCTCGGCTTCACGGTGCCAGATAGGACCGAGTCCGACGTGGGCGGTTCGGCACAGCCCTGCGAGTCTCCTTGCGTCAAGCAGAGGCCCCAAGCGTCTTTGTCAGGGACGCACAGAAGCGAGGACGCGCGGCCGCGAGGCGATGCACCGGTGGCGTTGTAGCCCTGGTGGCGAGTAGCTTCATGGTGAGCTCTGCCGAAATCCTTCGCCGAGAGTCATCCTCACCGAAGCTCGGAGGGGAGAGGCATTTTTGTGTAGCCTTGTCGGCGGGCGAAGGTGAGGAGGATGACATCGTGTGCCCGCGCCCTGATCTGGCGGGGAGCTCGACGGGGTGCCGCGGCCGAGGGGCTCACCGGGGGGCCGCACCACTTCGATCTCCGCCGGCCCATCCGCCTCTGAGTCCCGCCGCCGTCGTCGCATCTAGCTAGGGCCGCCGCCGCCCCGCAACCGTGTCCGACCAGACCGCCGCTTTCCCGCGTCCCCGTCCGGCCAGATGGCCGTCGCCTGGCTCGAGCTATGCCACCGAGAGCACTCCGCCGCCGCTGCGCCCCCGCCCGCCCGACCGCCATCGATCCACGCCGCTGGGAGCTCCTCGACCTCGGCCTGCCTCGATCCCATCGCCTAGAGCTCGCTGGCAACCGTCGATTCTACCGGATTTGAAGAACAAAGCGGGGGATTCGAGGGCGGAGGAGACAAGAGGCGGAGAGGGGGGTGGGTTGGAGGCGGCGACCGACGACAAGGACGGGACTGCCGCGGCACCACCACGACGGCGATGGCTGGCCACGGGAGATAGCCAGGGGGAGGGGAAAGTGTTTTTTGGGTTATATAATTAGCTTGTTTATTTGGGGGTGCTAGATGCATAATTTTGGATAGAGGTGTAAATAAAATCAATTTAGGGACTGAAACGCAAAATTTCACCAAGTGGCCTGCATTGTATAGATGAGATTTTGGTGTGGCCTCACCTAATATTTCATACCTTCTCTCCTAGATGGAGTGGCTTCCATTGTGAAAGCCCTAAGAAGCAGAAATGTTCTCTAAGCATGATCTAGGATAGATTATAGGAGTATAAACTTCCATCAAGGAACTAACATAAACTCGTGAATCTGTGTTTGTAGCTATTGTTTATTGATGAGACTTATATATTGCAAAAAGGAATTTGTGGTCCAAGTAACATTTTGGAGACTATAATATCATATATGTTGACTCGACCAGAGGGCACGATGTACTTCAATGTCGTAAACTTTATTTTCTACATCATATTTATATATGATTGAAATATTAAGCTTTTTTTTTTTTTGCAGCGGCGATCATGATTCCGTTATTCCATTTCTTGGTACACAAACCTGGGTGAGATCGCTCAACTATCCAATCCTGGATGACTGGAGGACATGGCACGTGGATGGCCAGTCTGCAGGGTGAGTTTTAAGATTGTTTGATTGGAATTTTCATCTGGATTGCGTAAACATGGTTTACTAATATGATTTTGAGTAAACAAACTGCTTTGAATAATAACTTATCTAAATATAATTAATCTGCAGATTCACCACAGCATATGGGAACAACTTGACATTCGCAACTGTTAAGGTAACAACACATCAATGCATATATCCAGCTTTCTTATATCGGTACTGCTAGTGTCTGGGCGTTTGATGGGAGTCCAAATATCGGACGTCCGAAAGTTTTTTTCAAAACGTATAGAAAAATTATTTCAATGTACAGTTTCAATGCCTGGAAAAATATTTCAATCATACCCCACTGAAACATTTTATTGAAACAAAAATCTGTTGCATGATGAAACATTTCTATACACGCATTGAAACACAATGTCGAGCGTCCGATGTTTTGCTTCCCATCGGATGCCCGACGCCTAGTTGCGTCGTTCATGTATTCATAATTGATTTGAATGGAAGCCTTTCGTGATAAATATTAATATATTTACACTCACCTTTGTTGAATGCTGAATGGAAGCCTTTTGTGATAAATATTACTATATTAATTTGCAGTAAATGAGATGATGTATATTAATGCTGAGAACTAAGAGTTTCTTATTTCCAACAAAAGTGTAATATAAATTTGAAACTTAAATCATTCGGATTTTAGATTCACTTTTTTTTTACCGCGCTATCCTCATTTGCATGAGAGTATAGTCGTAAAAAAGGTGTCAAAACACCAAAAGGACGTTGACACTCCGCCATTCATATATGGCAATAACTGTGGACAAAAGTTTTTTTGAAGATTAGTTCATTGAACGTTTAATTTTAAAATTTAAGTTAGATAATTCAAATAACAACATTCAACAAATTAAGAGTGCTTAGTGGGACAGGAATCATATTAAACCTTTAGTTTTCCTATGCCACTACCAACAGTGTGAATTGTCCCACAAGTCACAAGAGATCTTACCAGCTGGATACCAAGTGCCGGACCACGCCAACCCACTTCGACGGAACACACGCCGTGAGCGCCCACGCCCAGCCATCCTTCGCCGAGCAGCACCGCCGTGACGAGCGATGAGTGCCGCCCCGACCGTCGAGCAGCGTCTCCGTGCCCAGCCATCCCTCCGCCGCGCGAGTCGCCATGATGAGCGACAAGCGGCGCAGATCTCGTCGCTGCATACTGCTGTCGAGGTCCTCCACCCACCATGTGCTTGCGCAGAGCAGCCGAGGGAGGAGAGGATGCGGCGGAGAACGCCGCTGCCCCCGGCCGCCGCTTGCCCCTCCGCACCCCCAGCCGTCGCCCGCCCCTTCGCAGCTCTGCGTCGCTCGCCGAGCTCTGCCCCGCCGCGCGCGAGCTTCGCCCTACCGCCCGTCGGTCCCCTTCCTGCTCGCGAGCTCCGCCCCGCCGTGCACGAGATCTCGCCCCGCCGCCCGCCAAGCTCCGGCTTAGAGTTTCCGCCATTGCCGCAAAATAGAGAGAAAAAGAGAGAGAAGAACGAGGGAAAAGAGGGGAAAAAGAGAAAGAAGACGACGGAGGCTCACGGGAGTGATTTTCTGTTATGTTTCATTCTATTCCAATTCCTTCTACCAAACAAAAAATAGGCTCGCCCCAACCCTTCAACCAAACAAAAAAATAGAACGGCTCCAACCCAAAAAACAGGAATGGGTCCAACCCATTCCCAAACCAAACACACCCTAAAGTTCTCCTAGACAGGGATCACGACTACTCGATACAGAAAACCCTAGCCGCCGCTCGTGTCGTCCAGGGGCGACTCGGGCGGATCTGCATCATGCCGAGTGCCTCGCCGCCGACACCGCCTCCTCCGTCCCCTGTTCCTTCTTGCCTCCGGCCTCCTAGCCGGTGGCAAGGAGGAGCGGGGGTCCGTCCTCTAGCAGTTCTACCACTCAGGTTTTTTTCCTATTTTTTTTTCTTTTCCTCCACAATAATCGGATTAGGTTTGGATCATCGATTCGATGTTTTTGATCTGGCTTTCTACTTCGTACTAGTATTCCTCCAGGAGATCCGTTCTCCTCTTTGAAGGCAGCGTGTTCTTCGTAAAGGGATCGAGATACGTTGACCTAGTTCTCTTTAGGGAGGGATTAGATCTTTTTTCTCCTCCGGTGGAATCATCTTTAATTTCCGGTCACTGGTACTACTACTGGCAGTGGCATATCTACCCTTTCGGTCGCCGTTTGTGATGGCTAGCGGCGGTGACGGATCTTATGTTCGGTTCAACCTTCAAAAGAAATGGCCGATGTGCTTTCGACGCCTTTTACTCCATACAATGGTTGAGCATACAACACCTATTTTGCGGTCTCTACAATGGTGGAGTCTTCTGGTGGTTGGGATTGTGACTCTTGAGTCCAGATCTAGCGAAGTTCCATGGCGAGGGATTCTCCCGAAGCAGTGGATGTTGCTGGATGTAGGGAAGATAAAGGATAAAGACCTAGTGGCATGCTTCAATATAACTTTATTTTATGTTGATGTCTTAGTTGTAAAAGGGGTTATATTTTAATGAAATTCAGTCCCTTTCTCAAAAAAAGAAAGTTCCCCTAGACAGGCCCTTAGTCCCACAATTTTCTTCCCAATCCTTCACTCGCTAGGAGGCACAAAAGCTGAAATTTCGAGGAAGGAAGATATCATTTTCATCTTTCAGCTGGGGATTACATGATAACAAGAAATGATGTGATTGGTAGCTTATTCAGATAAATCGTAAACACATAAATGAAGAAATATATTTAGGGGGTTATGGGTTAACCTTCTACATCCGTATTATTCTTGATTTGAAATCCAAGGATAAAAAGACCACAATGAAAAAACATTAAAATCAATTTCAAAATGAAGTTTAAAAATACAATTTTCCGTTGCAATTTATAGGGAAAATTGCAAAACCACCCTATTTGACACTATGGTTTTGAAATTACACCCATAACTCAATTTGTTGCAAATACACACTTACCCAAATCTCCCCATGCACATAAAATAGCCGATTCGGTCTATTTCTGCTGACGTGCAATTGTATTAGGCCACATTAGTAACCCACGTTCCGTTTGAGGTGTATCACTTTTGAGCCTGACCCTCTACATAGTTTGAAATGGGTCGATAATTTGCAACAACGTGATAGCACATTTCGATGGTGATTGGTAGCGGCGATCTACTGCGAGAGATATCGTGGATTGATTATGTGGCCTCCTGCCAGTACACGTCGATAAAAAAAGGCATAACTCGGCTATTGACTTGTGTTGAGTGGTTTGGGTGGGTGGGTGTTTGTAACAAATTGAGTTATGGGGGCAATTTCAAAACCACAGTGATATTTGGGGTGGTTTTTGTAATTTTCCCCAGTTTATAAGCCAAAAGCGAAATGATGTGAGCCAAATATCATTGGAATGGTATTGTAGACTAAAATCTGGACTAACCTCTTAGCTGGGCAAGGTGTGTCAAAATGGCGACCCACCCGATGATGAATCCGATTGTTTTGCCGGTTTACCCAACAATGCTCCCCCACTCACATAAAAAAGGATATATAGGCTGCGAAATACATGATTTGTTAGACCCGAGGATTTTGCTGATACCAAGACTAGCAAGAATATGAGAAAAACACAGAGGAGATAGATTTTTATACAGGTTTAGCTTCCCTCGGGCTAATAGCCCTACTTTCTATCGGCTGTGTGGCTTGTTTTCCTTAATCAATAGAAAAGGTGTGTCCTCGAGTACAATGAGCCCTAGCAAAAGGGTATTCTAATACTTCGACTAGTTTGTATAGAGTGTATGGATATATATATGTGGGGCTAGTCGAATTGGTGAGATTGTCGACGAGACGCTTCTGAGGTTTTCGATGTACTCTGGTGGATTTTAAGTCATCAGACTCAATTGAACTTGTGTTGAGCCCTCTAGGGGTCTGTAGATTTAGACTCAGGGATTACAAGTAGGAAATATGGTAAGTAAGGAAGGGATATGACAGAGCTACCTGGATTGTACCTTCTAGTATTAGAAAGTTTCCATAGCCTTTTCTATTCGTGTAATACTTGGTGGGCCTCTCTCTAGAATAACAAAGGTACCTAGAATGCAAGCTTACCGTATACACAACTACATGGGGTGACGTTCGATTGAGGTGGAGTCACATTTCTCCAACTCCAACATCAATGTATGCATCTATGGTGTTGAGGAGCAGACGTCCGAGGATGATTGTCTTGTCCGGTCCCATGTCCAGCACCAAAAAATCCATGAGACGAAGCAATCCCTGATCCTCACTAGAATGTCCTCCGCAATTCCCTCAGTGTAATGAACCATAGAGTTCGTCAATCCAAGAGACATCAAGGTTTGAGTGAGCTTGGTGTAGTTGAGCTGATCAAAGACCACCTTAGGCATAAAACTAACACTTGCTCCAAGGTCACACAAGGCGTGGTCAAATGTTGAGTCCCAATTGTGCAAGTGATGTTGGGACTCCCTGGATCTTCTTTGTTCTCAAAAAGCTAGTTGAGTATAACAGCACTCCACTCTTTCGTGAGCTTCACGAGCTCTGGGGTTGGCAGCAAATGCTTGTTGTTGAGGATGTCATTGATGTAGCAAGCATAAGTAAGAACCTGCATCGCCTCCAGCAACGGGACATTGGTGTTGAGCTTCCGAATGATATTTTCTTGTGGTCACCACACTGATATTTTCTAGGGAAGGTTCGTGTTGCCCTGGTATCTTCCTTGAATCAGCAGCCCTGGTATCTTCCCTGAATCAGCAGAAAGTAAAGCAGCAACCAACTGAGCTAATTGAGTTTCTAACATTTTATTAAAACTTAGTTGGATTTTAACAGCAGAAAAAATGTCTTCCATTTTAGCATGGATGATATCTAAAGTCTTGTCATTGGCAGCTAATTTTAGCCTAGCCTAAGACAAGATCTTTAAAGGAGGGTTGATTGGGATTAGAGTTATACTCGTTGTTGTTCATGAAGCAGATTTCTTCACGGGTTTCAGGGTAGTCATTCCCCGAATGTCTAGTATTTCCACAAAACTCACAGGTGAGTGGAATATCCAAAGCTTGGACGAAGTCGTACTTGAATTTCTTCTCGTGCGCGCGATCCATCACATGCTTCAGCAAGAGGTCCATCTTAGTGACGACTATATCTCTCTCCTTTACAGTATGCATACCCAGCTGATGAGGTTGGAGACGCTCCTCACTCTAGCCTTGATTGAAGACCATCTTCTTAATTAGCTCCGAGGCTCTCGCAACGGTTAGTGAGAAGAAAGCTCCTCCGACAGCAACATCAATATGATCACGGGCTGACGGAGTCAACATGTTGTAGAAGTTCTGGTTAATGAACCAATTGTTCGTCCCATGGTGTGGACAAGCCAGGATATACTCATGGACCCTTCCCCATGCCTCGGGAATTGAATCACTGGTAGCTTGCTGGAAACTCGAAATTCTCCCACAAAGAGCATTGGTCTTGCCCATCGGAAAAAACTTCGCGAGGAACATTGTAGAACACTTGTCCTAGGTATCCACAGTAAACTTGTTGGTGTAGAACCACTGCTTCGCCTTTCCAATGAGAGAAAAGGAAAACAGACAAAGATGAATGGCATCTTGGGCACCGTGTTGCCGGCACCGGCAGGAGATGGACAGCTTGAAGTAGAGCCGTGAGATCCGTCTAGGCCGAGAATTCGGTGGTTGGCGGTGAAGTCAGTAGGGCCGATGAGCGGTGTGCCGTGGCAGTAGACTGCTTGGCAGCGGCCGGTGGCGGCTAGAGGAGGCGCTTGAAGAGGACGTCAAGGGGAGCCCGGGAGGCAATGGCGGCGGAGGTCATGGTAGAGTCGACGGCCTGGGCAGAGATCGAGTCGGTGACGGAGTCGGCCGGGTGGAGGATGGGGTCGTCTGGCTTGAGGGCGTCACGGACGGCATCCTCGATGGCAGAGCAGGCGGCGTCGAGGGCTTGAGTTGGGAGTGAGTGGAGTGGGTGGAGTCAGTGCCATGGGGCAGGTGCCGGTGGTACCAATGCAGGCGCACAAAAGGGTTAGGGTTTGAAGCGGAAGTGGAAAACATCTGATAGCATGAAAGCGTACACAATAGATTACATTAATCACAGAATATGAGTACATATACTTGCAGGAGTGCGTCACATCTTATAGAACAATATCGGGAGAGATACAGGAAATATCCGACAAGAGATAAAATGGAAAACAATAATACTATATGCCTAATATATTTCTAACAGAGACATCGTGTTCTACCACTTCTGGTGGTCTCTCATGTTCTACCACATGTGAAGGTGTGATCTACCAGCTCTCTGGATCTGAAACCGCAAATACTATGTATATATATGGATTAGACCTGCAACCTACGCCCCACTTACCTTAATGGAATAATGAAAACATTCTACACAGACACGCTAACTAACCATCCAGAAAATACAGATGAGGATCAGCATAATAACACCCCAAAATTTAGAGACTTTTACCGTACCAAAACCTAGTATGTACTAGCAGTATATAAAAGGATAGGAAAGGATTTTCATACAAATAGAAAATGGCTCCTTATAGTTAATTCGTATTTTAGTTTTAATATACTGGAAGATGAGAAAAGGAGATCAAAATCGATTTTAGGTGGCCGCCGGCGGCGCTGTGGGGAAGCCGGTGCTCGTGTGGAATACAAAGGCAACAGCAGTGCAATAGGTCGTGGATGAAAATGTCAAATAAAAATCTGAGATGTGAATTTACTATATTGCCCCCACACCCTTATAGAAAAGATATATTTGCCCTTCTAAATTTTATACTACGGGTACACAAACAATCACACCCACACCGTTATACTGTATATATACTGCTAGTATATTAGCAGTATTGTCGGATCTGAGCCTAGCTTAGAGAGCATTCATATTTCCCTTTTAAACCATTAATATTTGAGCAGCACTGACGATCTTGGCTATTAACTAAATTGCCAGCACAGTAAAAAGTTCATACTAGTTGTCATCAACCATGAGCATGCCGCGGCACAGTAGCTTGATTAATATGACTAGCAACATGGTCTCGAATTGCTTGATATATTTCGTTTAGGCTTTTTATTTGACAAAGGGAGAATAACCAATATGATCCTTTAAGTTTTACTCTGGGGTCAATTTAGTTTCTGATATTTTAAATGGTCTAAATGAGCCCTTAAAGTTTATCTTCTGGCTCAATATAGTCCTTGGACCCACCAAAACCGGCACATCGGTATGCCACGTCATCCACCATGCAAGGTTAATAGTTAAATGACCGATCTATCTTTACGTATATACTATTATAAAAAAGAAACAATTATAGTAGGACGGCCCAATATTTTTGTCATGTGGTTCCTATGCTAGCCGGCCGTCTTCATGAATAAAAAAAGATTTTGCATGCTAAAATTCAGTATAAGATAGACCGTTGAATATTGGGTGATCTTAAGCTATCTTCTCAATTAAATATGCATGACAAAAATCAACAGTGTATATGGAAAACACTTTTACTCAGTCAACTCAAGTTTCAATGCAAGGGTAGACCGATCATTTAATTAATAACCTTGCATGCTTGGATGATGAAAAAGTATCCAGTGCTACTTGTAGTATACTCCCATGCTACCAAATAGTAAAAAAGTGCATTAAAAAAGTTATGAAAATTTTTGAAAAAATTCTGAGATATAGAAGATTATGGAATGTAGCACCATGCAAAAAATCAACTTAAAATTTGACCTACAAAAGGAGAAACAAAAAAGACAAATTATGTTTCAAACAGTGTTCAAACAAGTAATGGTACTATTCACAAAGATGTCTTTTGTGTTTCTCCTTGTGTAGGTCATATTTCGAGTTTTTTTTTAGACCAACAATGGCACCTCTATTCATTCAAAGAACCCAGGTTGGAATACTTGTTTACAAGTGCCCGAATGCAATCCGGCATCTGCGAATTACAAGACCACAACGGCCTATTAACATCCACTAACTTTGCACAGCAGTGTGCTACTTGATTAGCCCTTCTCCCGATCCATTTAACCTGAAAAATCTATAAACAGCTTTCTCGGCTCCTGGATTTCATTCCAGAGCCCTCCTATTGCACTTCTTCTTCCCACATCAGAATTCGAGTTGAATTTTTGTGTGTTGCTACATTCCATAGTCTTCTATATCTCAGAATTTTTTCATGACTTTTTGAATGCACTTTTTGTATTTGGTAGCATGGGAGCATGGCACTGTTTGGTAGCACTTGATACTTTCTCTTTGGATGACGTGGCGCTCTGATGTAGCAGTTTAGGTGGGTCTAAAGACTACATTGAGTCAAAAAAAAATAAATATTAAGGACTTATTTATACAATTTGAAACGTCAGGGACTAAATTTACCCTAGAGCAAAACTTAAAAGTACAGTACTTGCTATTCTCTCCTTGACAAAATGTTTATGCATTTACTTTTTGTTTATGCATTATAATATTTTGTTCCTTAATTCTACTGTAGGGTGGTGGACATACTGCACCAGAGTATCAGCCAGAGAGATGCTTAGCAATGTTTAGGCGTTGGATTTTAAACATGCCACTTTGATTATATATACACCACCCGGCTAGCTGCACACATATTGATGGAGATGTGTATTCTTGATTTCAAGTAAACTAATTAAATTGTACCAACATTGTACTGGGTGAGTTCTGAATATCTGGTTGATGCAAATAAAATTTTCATGGAATTAATAGTCATGCTGTCATGCTGATACCAGACCTGCCCCATATTTCCTTCTCAAACCACATTACTTCTATTTGGATAAGTAGATTACCAACAGTATAATACAAGGCCCTGGAGAGGGAGAGAAAAGCAAACAGAGACCAAGAGACAGATCACGATAAAATCAAGCTATCACAAGTCTCAATATGCCACGATCGCCATGATACGCTGAAGTGTAGCATACTACAGCTCTCGCCTGCGATCCGACAAAATATATACACTCGCTATACATGCTGCCTATGCAATCCCAGTAGTCCATAGGCAAGATCAGCTACATGCTTCTTTGTGTTTGACGATAGGCCATAGGCAAGAGTGTAGAAGAGCGCTGGAGAGCAGGAAAAGGATGCTCGTCAGGCGCCAATGCACATCTTGCTAGATTTACGAGGTCGGGAGTCAAGGTTGGCGGCATGTAGTTCCATCGATTAATTTTCAATTGATGTTTTTTTTATAACTTTCAATAGATATTGTTGATAAAAAAATCAGTACCAATTTAAAACCTATTTATTTATAAAGGCCATCAATAGGAAAAACTAAAGACAATTTGATGGGTTCTTACAATTACGGCTAATAATCTTCTAGTGATAGACGATGTATCTATTGACAATGAGACACCTGTCAATGTCAATCATCTCAGGTGTTGGCCCAATCTTCAAAAGTGCCAATAGGGATAGGGTATGTATGCGTGTGGTATTGTTTTTCCCCCACAAAAAAGGATAATTTCAACAAAATTATTAGCTATTTCGTACTAAAAATAAATTAAAAAGTGGTTTTGCAAACAAAAGGCATAAGCCCATGCGCAATCGATGGCCCAAGTGGGTTTGGATCAGGCGCGCGCATTTGATCGAGCAAATCAATCCGCACATGCATGTTTCTCAAGCAAGTCAATGTCAGAATGCTACAAACTAGACCGACTCGGATCCATTCTGCACGCACACTATTCAACTCCGATCCCGATCGATATAGCTACGCCTCCATGGAGAGTATAAAGCCAAACTCGTGTCAGGTCCCCAGCTCTGGATGGCGGCACATATGATGAGCAACAGGGAGAGAATGACGAGCCATTCCATTAGGATGCAGGCGTAGAAGGAAAGAGGCCCAGGAAGCCAAACCAGAGGGTGTCCGGTCCTGAGTGGGCCAATTGAGTATTTGTTTGTATCGGTGTGAACCTGTAGCTGTGGACAGCTGGCGAGAAAAAGTTAGTGAGATTTGGCTATTTAGCCCTACCTTGTAACCGAATATTGTTATTTTGATGATCATTGGCGGTGTTGGCGGCGGCTAGCACACCCGAGTTGGGTTGAGTGTCAAAATTATCCTGTGTTCTTGTGATATTCTTAGCCAATTATTTGGGTAGCTAACAATTTGGTATCAGAGCCAGAGCGAATTTCCAAAATTCTCTTAATTAGGCCCAAAAATTCCACGATCAGGATGAGAATTGGTTGTTTAGGCAACCAGATTCCGTGAAAGCTTTTGCTCCCCTTGTTTTGGTTGGCTTGATTCGGAGAGGAAATTAGTTCAGTTTCAACTCTGGAGAAGCCATAGTTTGTCACCAAACAGACGGCGCGTGTGATGGAGCACGATAACAAGATCGAGCAGCTTTTCAAGCTGATGGAAGACAGGGAGAAGCACCGGGTGGAGGAGGCGGAGAGAAGTAGGAAGGAGTTTGAGGCAGTAGAGAAACAGCGAGTGGTGGAAGCTGACCACAGCCATGCCGATCTGGTGGCGCTGAAGAAGGCGGTGGAGTCGAGGATACCAGCGGTGGAGAAGCGAGTGGATGAGTTGCAGATAATATGAGTAAGATCCAGAACAAGGTAGATCAACTGCGAGCAGATCTGGAGAAGAAGGTAATCAATACCAATCCAAGGCACAACGCTGGTAGTTCTTCCCCTGAATCTCCTGCATTTGGGTACTCCAAGTTACATGGACTACCCAAAATTATCATCTCTGATAGGGATAAAATCTTCACTAGTGCATCCTGGGATCAACTCTTCACCAGGTCTAGTACTCAACTTCATCTCAACACTGCATACCACCCACAAACAGATGGCCAAATAGAGCGAGTCAATCAGTGCCTAGAGATCTATCTAAGGTGCTTTGTGCATTCAATTCCAAGTAAATGATATTCCTAGTTATACCTAGCAGAGAATTGGTATAATACATCATTTCACTCAAGCTTGTTGAAGACCCCATTTGAAGTTCTATATGGGTACCCTTCTACTCACTTTGGAATCAGAGATGACAATTGCTCCGTACCTGATGTCAACAACTGGTTAACTGAAAGGAAGTTGATGACTCAAGAGCTCAAACAACACTTAAATAGAGCCCAGCAACAAATGAAGGCTTATGCTGATAAGAAGGAGTTTTAGAGAGTTTCAGGTTGGAGACTATGCTTATCTCAAGCTGCAGCCTTACATTCAATCAGGCTTCCAGGTCAAACCATAAACTCTCATTCAAGTATTTTGGTCCTTTTGAAATTCTGGAGAAGGTGGGAGCAGTGGCATATAAGCTGAAATTGCCTGCTGGGAGCCTTATACACCCAGTATTCCATGTGTCTCAATTGAAAGGAATTGGTTCAATTCAGAAGGATCTCCAAAGCTCTTTGCCGATTCCTGTGGCTGTGCTGGATCATCGGGTTGTCGGGAAAGATAATGCTCTAACCAAGCAAGTTCTTGTGCGTTGGTCTGGATCTGATGCAGGATCTGATGCAGGTAATGTCACCCGGGAAGATCAGGAAGACATGAGAAGGCTTTTTCCACATTTGGTGGCTTGGGGGCAAGCCACTTTGCAAGATTAGGGGATTGTTAGGTCCCCAGCTCTGGATGGCGGCACATATGACGAGCAACAGGGAGAGAAGGACAAGCCATTCCATCAGGATGCAGGCCCAGAAGGAAAGAGGCCCAGGAAGCCAAACCTAAGGGTGTCCGGTCCTGAGTGGGCCAATTGAGTATTCGTTTATATCGGTGTGAACCTGTAGCTGTGGACAGCTGGCGAGAGAGAGAGTTGGTGAGATTTGGCTATTTAGCCCTATCTTGTATCCGAATATTGTTATCTTGATGATTATTGGCGGCGGCGAGCTCACCCGAGTCGGGTTGAGTGTCGAAATTATCCTGTGATATTCTTAGCCAATTATTTGGGTATCTAACAACTCGCACCACCCATGCCCAACCAAACAGTAGAGCGCTCCCCCTATCTCTCTCTCTCTCGCCTCGATCGGGCCCATGGGGGAAGATCTTCTCCAAGATTGCTTGCTTCCGTCCGTCTTCATCCCTCGTCGTCGTCGTCGCCGTCGCCGCGGAAGGCGTACGAGGCGGTGGGTGCGCGATCAGATTGGTCTCATCCTCGCGGCCAGGACGCGCGACTACAACAGCGGCATCAAGGGCAATAGCAATGGCGCCGTGGACGTGAGCCGGTACGGCGGCATAAACCTTGAGCTGGCGCTGTCCTATGAGTTCGACCCGGTAGCCGCGGCGGCGACGGCGAGAAGCTGTAGTAGATTTATCTCATATATCTAGCTAGGGTGCCATATGTGTGTTTAGAATTTGTAACACTGTGTCGCGTGTGATTGATTGATGGATCGATCGATCGCCAAGATGGCACGCGGGTTGAGTTTGTAATTAACAGCATCAGTAATTCTCTATGTGTTGGCGTTGAGTTTGTAATCAACAACATCAATAATTAATTCTGTGTGTGTTGCTGGTCTCTGTAATTGTTCATATATTGATATATGTATAAAAATGGTAGTGGGAGAAGATTAGAAAAGTTCGATATTCATCGTGCAAATCGAACTCGCCTTAGTTGCAAGCGACTGAAAAATTAAGGACTGTTTTTGGTTCGATGCCACAACTTACCCTACCGATTAATTGCAAGCGATTGAAATTGTAGTTTTTATATATGTTTGAATTGATTCCTATATTTGCTTAAGCTAGAACAAATAGTATAACCAAACTCTCCGAAAATTTACCTACGATTTAGCACTATGCCAATGATTGTTAGGGCATCAGACCAGACATGTCCTAATCTAGCAACACAGTGTTTGTTTGTTGTGTAGTTTCAAGACGCCACAGTCTTTAGGCATGACACAGTTTGTTGGGGATATAGACGTGTATATTTGTTAGTGATCATATATATATATATATACTCAAGACCCAACAAACTTCCAGAAAACATGCCCTGAAAACTTATATTTAGTGCTCATGCCGTGAAATAATTAAATCTCTGTTGATATTATCATATTTGCCAGGTTTAGTAATAAACCAAACATGCACTGGAAAACACACTTCCACTAGCATTTGCCTCCCAAAAGAATTCCTATAGCATTTATTCTTGCATATTCTGTTTTGGAATACTAAAGTCATACGTACTGGAGTAATTATTTGCTGAAATATCAACTCTCGCTTAAGAAACAAGGTAAACATTGCACGACCAACGTCCACACGAGCAACGAAATCATAGGCCAACACAGTACAATAAACATAATTATATTTTTTTCATGTTCTCCCCTATTTTTTGGCTTCAGATTTTACTTCTACAATCTTACAGTCAAGACGGCAAAAATGGTTTTAAAAAAAGGAAATGGAAAGAGCTGCAAACTGACAGGGAGCACCCACACGAGTCACGCAAACGGTGTGCGCAACCTGTGTTTCACAAGTACAACAGGGCACTGCACACAAAAGAAAACGTGTACATAACACACACAACAAAGGGCACATTAATTCCAAGGACAGACTTATAAAAAGACAAGTCTCTCAGCATCTCTCTATATCAACATGACAAACAGCAAGCGCTGCATCTCAATGTCAACCCAACATTGTCTGTTTTGAGATCAAGGTTCGCTTGTGGGCGAGCTGGGTGTCGATGTTTGCGGCTTCCCTCTGCCCATGGCAAATCCACGCGTTCCGTCAGGCATGCGAGGCCCTGGAGGCTGCTTGTTTGCTACTGCTGGTGGCTGTGTCTGCTGCTGCTCATTCTTGACAGAATGGTTGGATGGCGGCATTCCGACTGGATGTGCAGCACTCCGGTTGTTACTGTTTTGATGATTATGCTGCTGATGGTTGTGGTAATGCTGCTGATTGTTGTTGTGGTTGTGGTAACCACGCCCTCTGCCTCGACCTCCACGCCCACGGCCTTTACCACGCCCTCGGCCCATATCCCCAGTGCTTTCATCAGGCTGTACAGAAACAAATTGATCTCAAATCTTTAAGAGTATACCTTCTTTAACAAGCTTAGGTACACACAACTAGACAAAGTTTGTCCAACTAATCAATCATGAACTTCAAAAGGAAAAGAAACACTCATTGTGATATACTTTATCCGGCTATGATGTGCAACTTTGACTACTACTTTTCTCTTAGAATATAACGATAATATCTAACAAAATTACAATACTATAAAGTACTTATAAAAAATCTGCTGATATGATTTTATGTTTTCAAACTAATATATTAAGAGTTCTTGGTGGTCGAAGTTTCAAAAGTTTGACCAAATAGAGTCAACAGTGTCATATTTTAATACGGAGGTAGTAACTCTTTATATTTTTATAATGAGCTGTCTAAAGAAAACACTAATAGCGCTAAATTCCAGTGCCACATAGTGTGCTCATATTTGGAAAAAAATTGTGCAGCACATTTTTATTTCTTTTTTGTGTTATCAAATAAAAAATTATACAAAGTAAAGTAGCGAGCTTACCAACTGCTCTCCCTGTGCATCTAGTTGTTGTAGTGCTTCCTCTCCATGTTTCTCATTTGATTGGTTAGAAGTGGAGACATCATCCTCCACACCATGTCCATCATTAACATCATGGCCACCCTTTTTCCCTTTACCTCCCTTTGTCTATACCACAAAAAGGAAGCATATACTATCAAGTAGAGAATTTTTTTTTCTTTGACATTGTGCAAACAAATTAGGAAGCATTGATGACATGCATAAACTACAAAATCAAAATCATTTTGAGATATGCAACAAATTTGAGGATAGACTTGCATATAAATTACACTACACAATTGTCATACAGAACACAAGCAAAATTAAGAAGAATTGTTGGCGTAGCTAAAGTGATGATGATGTTAAATGTTGTATAGTAGATCACAGCATATTACTACGGAAAAGAACTCAAATGAAAAGGGAAACTCCTTACTTTGAAGTTCGAATTAAGTCTGAATGTGACATAGATTGTGATCATAGAAGATAAACATGTATTGTCCATGTTGAAAGCATAAAAACATGCTTATTTTAGACCTGAACAGATCGTGGCCTTTTAGTCAAATGTCCATTTAGATGAATGGCTTCTCTGTTTCTCTGCTGTGCATGTTTACAATTTCTTGAGTAACTGGTTATGTTCACACATGTTAGCAGCAAGTTAAGCTTATGAGATTGAAAGCTGAAACAAATCAACATATACACCATGGTGCCAATCTTTCCCCATATTTTTGCAAATGCCCTCTCTAGACCTATCTCTAATATTTTGGACAATATATGAAATCATGGTCCCCAAATATGATCTGCTATTAGTTATTACTTGTATTCATGAAGGTTTAGATCGAGTATGCTGAAGGAATTGGGGGCATAACAACTAAAGTGTATTCCGTCAAAGGTTACTTGTGCCATACTTGACAGCAAATGTGAAATGTCAAACTATTATATCCTTTCTAACAGTAGTGCAATTCCTTTAAATATTGTGTATCCAAGGCTGAATAGATTAATGGACCTCGTGCTGTACTAGATGTTCCATTGGATCAATGTTAAGTACCATATGATCAAATCTATCCAGAAGGTTTGATCTATGCTAATGATTAAATTTAAGGTCTCTTGCCATTACAACAGATTCTTTTTTTTTTTTTGCAGAGAGCCATTAAAAAAAGATTCATACACAGCAAAACCAATCTAAGTTCCCTCAGACAGGTCAATCAATACATACATAACAAGTGCATATTAACATGACGTTTGCATATGCAGTTAAGCACAGAAGTACTGAACTCTCATGTGCAATTGACTAATCCAATGGTTACCATGCAAGTATTCAACAATCGAACTCTTAGCCCATTTCTCCAGTTTCTCTCATCATTAAGTTCCACAATCTGCATAGGACAAAGCAAACATCAGAGATGATGCATGTGCAAAAGTGAATTCCATGTTCACAAAAATATTAAAATGCATCATTTAATGGTTCATACCGCTTTCTCAGCATCCTCGATAGTATCGTACTCAACAAAAGCATGTAGCTGCCATCAAGGGGGAAATGTATTAACTCGATAAGAGTTCAACAATAAGAAGTGTAGCATCATATGTATGAACTACAATAAATAAATAAATAAAATAACCTTGTCAACAGAGAATATTGTTCATTTGAGACAAGTTAATCATTATCTTATTATTAGTTAATATGTTTATCCATCATACCATCTGGACCCATGTTGAAAAAATTATGAAATACTATTCCTCTAAACATGCTGAAATGGAACAATAAATATGCCTGCAAAGGATATAAAGTTGTTTTTTTTTTCTCACAAAGTCACAATACATAAGCAGATGAAGAAAAAGATCCAACTATACCATGATATTATTCGTAACTAGTGCAAACAGAATAATCATAGGACAGGAGGACAACTGAGTTTCCATAATTTCCTGCATTGTAATCAGACTATGAATCCAATAAAGGGAAGGGGATGTCTCAAAGTCACATGCAAGGACCAGGTGTTTTAATGGGTTAATCCCCTCGATTTTTTTTTCTGAACTAGCAAAATACTCTTCCTTCGTTACAGGATTAACCAAAAACCTCTCCTGCATATTCTTATTAAAAAGTTACTTTTCAATCACCATGTGAATGCCCATACTTTTGAGTAGGAGTTGGTGGTGGTGGGCCCTATGGATGGTACTCATATGCCAGTGAATGTGTTGGTGGTGGCAGATTCACACCATTGCCCTCTTTTAACATGGTATAGATCCTCATTAGACTTAATTTTCTTAGATCTTTTTGCTATGTGTATGATGCTCAATAATTCTTGCTACTGTGCAAGAATACTTGTTCAGGGAAGATTCATACAAGAACAACTAAAACCCAGTGATCAGTAACGAAGTGGTGTTTGAGTAATGGAAACAAGGAAAGTAATTACCTTGTTAGCGAAAAGCATATCTAGCTTGGCAGATCTATTAGTAACTGGACCAGTGCCATTTGGAGTCTGAGGATAGCATGTTCGAATTGTCTTGACACTGGAACATGACAAAATATAATTCTAAATAGAAATATTTTATTACATAGGACAATTATTTTATGATAGAAAGGAAGAAATGCATGGTACAAGACCTAGATTAACCTTTACCTGCCAACAGTTGAAAAAAGCTTCATGAGATTCTGGTAACAATGATCATCTGGAAGATTTTCTGCAACAACTATTCGGGCCTACAAAACAGGTGAAGTGTTCTTCATTTGACTGTCTAGCACTATTATCATAAAAAAGCAATCTAGCATATGGTCACCTGGAGCTCTTCCAAATCTGACTCTGTAAATGGCTGCTCACGTTTTACCCTTGTTCCATCATCACTAACGACCTGCATGTATGATCAAATAATTATATATTCATTGATATAAGTAACTTGCATTTGCAGAGAAAACACATAAGGAGACATAGTTTTATATTGCCACTATCCTGATGCCTATGACTACGAAGCATTGCCGCTCATTGGTAAGCAGAACTTCAGAATAATAATGTACATTACAAGATCAAGCATTAAAGCTACAAAATATAACACAGCCGTAATAAAACTTACGAGCTTTGATGATGTCCGGAGAGCTGAAGCAAGCATTGCATTACTTTGTATCAAAGCCTTAATCTTCTTAAAGCCAGCAACAACTGACATTGGAACTGCATTAAGTGAGAGGACACATCAGTTTTCCCTATAATACATATAGGTTGGCTTGTCCTACCAGCGTTCCAAAGGTAGTAGACTAGTAGGTTTATTTCTTTTCTTTATATTTTTGAGAGCATGTTTATTTCATATTAGCTATATTATTTTTACAAATGTACCTAGATACCAAATTATAAGTACAATAACTTGTTTCCCACATATTATAAATACAAATAAAATTTACAAGAAGATAATGAAGAAGTATTGAAATAAACATAATTAGCAAATTGAAAGAACAGTTGTGTTGTCATCTACACTGAGATTGGTTAGTTGAATAATAAAAATATATATTGTAGGTAGCAGTATTGCGACCATTGCTTTACCAATAGCTTTAAGAAGTCATAAATACATCTCATTTCGTACATCAATATGGTCTCCCAAACGCAACTTTGACCACCATTTTGTAACTAAGTATATTCACAAAATCAATAGAAGTCATAATATTATGAAAGAACATCCCAGGACAACTCTACATATACGATTATCATGTGGCCAATCTATATTATATTATATTATATATATATATATGAGCAGGATTTTATGACCATATGTGCATCTGCACCCACATGGACGCGGTGACACGTGTCCCTGTTAGATTAGAGAGAAAACATCTTTTATGTACCTAAAACGCGATCAAAAAAGTTAATATTCAGATTATAATTTCGAAATATAGTTTCAAAATATAATTTTGAAAAATATAATGTTCAGATTATAAATTCAAAAAAATATAATGTTCAGATTATAAATTCAAAAAATATAATGT
>CM002478.1:6251050-6271842 GCA_000325765.3 Leersia perrieri
GGGGGGGGGGGAGGAGGCTGGCGCTAGGAGAAGAGAGGGAGAGGGAGGAGAGGGAGGAAGAGGAGGCTGGCGGCTGGGAGGAGGAGTGGACGGGTTAGGGTTTTGGGGCATTTTATATTATTGGGGTACGATTAGAGCCATCCAATTTAAATGGACAGCCAGAGATTGTTTGGCTAATTGGGCCCAAACAGGCCTCACTCTCATTCCATCTTTATTTTTCCTCTATTCTTTATCATTGTATTGCATCACTATGAAATGACACATAAAAATAATTATGTTATATACACTAATACGTTTTTCATATGTAATGGTCTGCGTATAATTGTATGGTAGAAGTTTCATGGATTTACTATTTTCTATATATTAAATGAATTTCTACATGATTATCCAAAATAATTCAAAATTGAACTACGTGTACATCTTATAAGATTAAAATAATTAAAAAAAAATTATATTTAGGCACATGTGTTACATTCTAGCCTATGTCTTGGAGATAGATGAAAAAAAATTGTCTTATAAAGACAATTCAAACTTCTTTCTTCAAATTACCACATAATAATTATACTAATATCTATATTTGATCGAAAAATTCTAAATATTGGCATGACAACAAGTTTTTCGTCCATGAGCTTTCCATAAAAATATTATATGATTTTGATCAAGTGGAAATATACATTGTTCATAAATGGAGACATTTGTGTTAAGTTATAAATGTGTCTAGTTGTGAACAATGTATGGTCCTACTTTATTACAATCAATTAAATTTTTTATGGCAAGCTCATGAACCAAAAATATGTTGTACTGACGATTTTCAAAATTTTTTGACCAAAATTATATATAATTGTAATTATTATGTACTAATTTGGAGATAGAAATTTGAATTGTCCCTATAATATTATTTAATTTTTCATCTTTATCCGGAACATGGGCTACAATGGAGCGTAAGAGCCTAAATATAATTTTTCTGGAATTTTTGGCATCTTACTCGTTGCACTTGTAGTTCAATTTTAAATTAATTTCGATAACCACGTAGAAATTCAACTAATATATAGAAAATATTAAATTAGCTCCAAAATTCTTGAAACTTTTACAGGATAACCTATATGTAGTCCATTACATATGAAAAATATATTGATATATATAAGATAATAATTTTTGTTTGTTACTTCATAATGGTACAAGAAAAATAAGAAATATGATATAAATATGATATGTTTGAACTTGTATCTACTTCTAATTTATTTTTAACATACTAATAGATAATATGAACTGAAATTGGCAATTATTATGCAATAACTTATCTATTTTTATTCTCTACATAGGTGGAACAAAACAAGCAATATGATAAAGATCTAACGAATAGTAATTAACATAAAATAATGCAATTAAATGAAAGATCGTGATTTTAGAAAAAAATCAGAAAAAAGAATCATCAAATTTGGAGTTATCATGAGTGAGAAATACCAATTACAAATTTTAATTCCTGATTAAAAAGAGAGAAAACTGAACCATGCATGTGTTCTTCACCTCAATCCACATGGCAAACCAACAGTAGTTTGCATCATCCGTGATGAATTTTCTCATGTTCTATGATGTTGTTTTAAACTTTCATCATAGGTGTTGGTACGAACCACCGTCAGAGATGATCCATGACGAAACAAAAATTTTCATCATATATATTACTTATTCAATAACAAAAATATACATCGTCATGAGAAAAATGTCATAGATGGGCCATTTTCTACTAGTGATCCGAGTGGCAAAAGATTAAATTATCCCTATTAGAAAACCTGGTGAAACATGTCCCTAATTTTTCAATAGCATGCAAAATATCTTCCTCCAGCCAAATCCACCAGGTTTTGGTTATATGGACATCTCCCTAGCATCTGGCATGGTCATTGTGCTGATTTGGACGGCAATACAAATAAATGGAGCCGAGTTGATGGTGTGATCAATGATTTGGCAAAAAAAAAAGTGATGCGTCTGCCACATAACTCAAAAGAGTCCAGGACATAATTTATCTAGTTTTGAGATATGAGGTTTTGCAATTGAGGGATGAAAGTTAAACCAACTCAAGAGTTAGTTAAGTGACAAAATGTGGAAAAGAAAATAGAAAAGAGCAAGACAAATTTATGCAAGTCTAAAGGCAGTATAGATGAATTGTAAATCTGTCCCAGTATATCACATTTGTAGTCTCTCTCCAGTAAATAAGCTAATGCTCTTGTATAGTGCACCCTAATCATTGTTGGAATTCATTTCTTGGACATGATGATCCACTCAGTTTCAGAAATCTCCAGCCTGAGCAGGGACGTATGGATGATTATAGTGCAATGGCCCTGTTTGGATACTCTAACTAAGTTAGAGGTTGGAGTTATTATCTAGCTCCAATTAGCACCTCTTGGAGGTGCTAGTTTTTTTGGTGGGTTAGATGCAACTAATCCCAATCTAACCCTATATGTTTGGATACTTTAGGGTTAGTTGAGCACCAAATAGCTCAAACTAACTCTAACCCAAGTATCTAAACATGCCAATGTAGTATACGGTAGTTACTTGCAGGTACTATAAAGTCAAAAGTCTACCACAGCCTAGGACAGTCTAGAAGTAGCTTCATGAAGTTTCGTGCTATGTTAGTTGCCTAGCCTATATATAGGAGTATGTGGTGTCTCAAAAATAAAAAAGAGTATGTGGCTATGTAATGTGAGTATGAGAGGATGAGTGATGATGAGAGGTGACTGAGCATGTACTGCCCCAATGTACTGCCTCTTGAGTGAACAAATAAATATACAAGCAAGCTAGTAGTAGCAAGAGAGATCAGTGGCGGAGCCAGGGAAAAATGAGGGGGGGGGGGGTGCCTAACATTTTTTTCTTATAGCATGCACATATGGTTCCAAAGTAAAATTGCACTTAAACTAATAGCTATAAACATGGTCTCTATAATTAATGGCAACATTCAACAAGAAAATGCATAGAAAAGTTAGAACTCACTTACCACAATAGTCAGTGTAGAGAAATCACATAAATAAAGTTGATAATGCTTCCATCATACACAAAAGGTCATCATTCGCAAAATAAATATCATCATAGCATACAAAATATGATCACTGTCTTCACTCCATCATGGGAAAATGGCCTAAAAGAGACAAACATAATTAATTTTCAGCAATGAATATGTCATAAAATAATTTGATATGAAACACCAATTACCTAGTCTTTTTCAAATTTGCGTGTAGTCATCTTCATAAACCGATCAACCACTTTCTCATTAGTTACCTTCTTCATTTATTCTTTCTCCACGTAGCAAATCAATCTATGACTCAAATAGTCATCACCAATGTGATTGGACAAATATGTTTTTACAATCTTCATAGCTGAAAAGCACCTCTCAACTGTAGCAGTGGCAACTGGCAACACTAATACTAGCTTCAAAAGCCGATAAACCAAAGGATAACAAAGATGTTTTCTTGTCTCCACAATTTTTTGAGAAATCTGACCAATAGTGCATAAATTGGTGAATCTATATTCTCGTACATCGGCAATGTAGAGAGAAAGATGGTGGCTTATTTCTCTCAATTTCACAAGAGTAAAATCAGATGGATACATTTTTTGCTAGTCTCACCAAATTATCCACATTAAAATCCTGAAATGAGTCTCTAGGACTAAAAGCAGTAGAATAAACTAGCAATTCTGAGGTCGTCTCACTGAAACGGTTGTCAATCTCTTGAAGTAACCAATCAATAACATTATTAAAGCAATTCACATGGTAATGGTGCATATTTGTCATTCCAGATTTCTGCCTTGGCTTAAGTGGATTAATGTATGCTTCTTCCATTTCCAACTTGATTATCTCATGTTTGTCACAAAAGGCATACACATCATCCAATAATTTTTCCCAACCATTTGTTATATGGTCATTCAAGAGAGACCTAGTTGATTTCACACATTTTATAGCATTGACAATGTCTTGATCCTTCCGTTGCAAAGCTATTGACAATGTGTTTGTGATTATCAAGGTTGTCAACATGAGATGTAGATAAAAGAGAAAGTCAAATGATTGAAAATACACCAAAAGACCATATGCTTGATCTCTATGTGACCCATCTCTATCATCATTTGACACATATTCTAGCACTTTGACAATTGTTGGAAACATGTCAACCAAACTTTTTAGTGTCTTATAATGAGAAACCCAATGAGTATCTCCAGGCCTTTGAAGGGATTGCTCTTGGTTTAACCCAGTCCCGGTCTGAAGTTGCCCACATCCTAATGCCTTAACAACTTCATCATGATTGATATCCCTAATCATGTCTCTTCTTTTTGATGACCCACCCACAACATTTAATAAGGTAGAAATCATACTAAAGAAATTACTTACACCTTTATGTTTTCTAACAACGGCAACAATTACTAATTGGAGTTGATGAGCAAAACAATGAACATAGTAAGCTGAACTACTTTCTCTTTGGATCAATGCTTGCAACCCATTAAACTCACCTTGCATGTTACTTGCTCCATCGTATCCTTGCCCTCAAACTTGGCTCGAACTCAATTTGAATTTTGCAAATAAAGCATCAATTGAAGTCTTGAGATAGGAGGAACTTGTTTCCTTAACATGAACCAAACCAACAAACCTTTCTTTCACAACTCCATGGTTATCAACATATCTAAGTACTACTACCATTTGCTCTTTGCAAGATACATCTTGGGACTCATCAACTAGCAAGCAAAAGACATCATGCCTCATTTCTTCAAGAATTTGATCTAATATTTTATTTGCACAACACTCAACGATATCCCTTTGGATTTCAGGAGCCACCATGAGACTAGTACTAGATGCTTCTTTTCCCGCCACTTTGCCAAAAATTGGATCATGTTCTACTAGAAGATCACGGATCTCTAAGAAATTCCCTTTGTTGTACGACTCCACTGACTCATCATGACCACGGAAAGGAAAGCCTAACTTGAGTAATCTTCTAGCAACACTAATCGCTGCATTAAGACGGATAAAATAAGCCTTCTTAGTAGCATCACTTGCCTTTTGCAAATTCACATTAATGTGCTGATTTCTTTTGAATAAAACATCACAATTCTTCATTGCTTGATTGTGCAAACTACCAACACCACCTATATGGTCTTTCAGCCTTTCCTTTCTGTGAAAACCATTCCATCCAACTCGAACAAAAGCATTATAGCCTTCCTCCTTTTTATTTCTGTCCCTAAACAAGAAACAGAAAAAACAATATGCTCTATCTTTGGACTTGCTATACTCTAGCCAACCACCAAACTCATCAAACCATGCCACATTGAATTTTCTATCTTTGTTAGAAATAACTGACACAGGGAACACATGATCACGAGGTTGACAAGGTCCGTTCTCTAAGTACTTTCTTCTTACTCTGTCTCTTTGGTTGGGATGGTAATCATCGATTTCTTTTCTCAAGCCTGGATCATACTCGATTGTGTCTTCCCAATTGGCATCATCCACTCGAAGAGGATTATTGGTACTATCCGGTGCTTTTCTTTTCAAATATTTCTCCATAAAACCTATTCAAGACCACATAAAATTCGTTTAGCTTCAGCTTTCATGTTGGGGAAAAAAATCATACATCAATGTATAATACATAATGCATGTATGCATCAATGATCTGTGAAATATACCTAGTGAAGTAGCCAAGTACTCTCTCTGTGCCCTTCTGTGCCTCAATGGCTCACTGTCCCCTACTCCCCCAATCCCAAATCCCAAATCCCCAATCTCAATTCTCAATCTAGAACTCTATAAGTAATTAAAAAAATTAGGGATTCAAGTTTAGACAATCACAGAAAAATTACCTTCAATTAGGGTTTGGGGATGGAGATGGACTGAGGTCTGAGGACTTGACGAGAGATGGAGAGCCAGGAGAGGATCGGCGGCAATCACAGCAGGGGCGCCCACGGCGATCACGGCGGCCGGCCGCCAGGGTGACGGCCGGCGGCGAGGTGCGTGCAGGCGTGCAGCGTGCTTGCGCGTGGCTGCGTGCAGCGTGTTGCAATGGGGCGACGAGAGAGAGAGAGAGAAGATGGAAAGAGGCGAAGTCGCGAAAAGCAGAAGAGGAAATGTCGGCCTCGGACGCCGTGCGCCTGTGCGTGCGAGTCTTTCACTGGAAGCAATCGTTCTCTCGTTTTTTTTTGGACTTTTCTTTCCAAATTTTTAGTTGGGCTGCAGCTGTAAAGTGGGCTGAGGAGGGGGGTTCCTCTAATTGGGCCGGGGGGTGCCCATATGGAAAATATATGGGGGTAACAAGGTTTTTTCATTTTTGGGCCGGGTGCCTGGGCACCCCCCGGTCCATTGGGCTCTGCCCCTGAGAGACCCTCTATCCAGTCACAACCACAAAGAAAATATACTATGTCCTATTGCTCCACTAAAATGTACGACACCAACAACTGGTATCAGAGCGACCATTTTCGAGTAGGGCGTATCGAAGAGGTGCGGCGTGTCGACATCATCAGGTGAAGCTACAGATATGGCTTCAAATTCGGCACCACGATAGCACAGTCCATGGTTCCTGTTTTCGCAGGAGAAAACTACGATATATGGAGCATCAAGATGCGGGCGCTATTGCTATCTCAACGATTATGGGATATTGTTGAGAATGGCTACAAGGAGTATTCCGCTGAAAACACTCTTTTGGCAGAGCAGAAAAAATCTCTGGCGAAAGATCTGATGACGGACGCCAATACCTTGTTCTTAATCCAACAAGGAGTTGCAGAAAGTCGAAGGAAGCACGGGACAAACTAAAGGAGGAGTTACAGGGATCAAAGAAGGTGCTTGTTGTGAAGCTTCAGACATTAAGAATGCAGTTCTAGAATTTGCAAATGAAGGAGACTGAGAAGATAAAAGATTATTTCTCCAGAGTTATTGAGATCGTTAATCAAATGCGGATTTATGGTGAAGATATAAAAGATCAACAAATAGTTGACAAAATTTTAATCAGTCTCCCGGAAAAATATGAGTATATTGTTATTGCCATTAAGGAGTCAAAAGATTTATCGACGCTCACAGTTCAACAACTAATGAGCTCATTGGAGTCTCATGTAGAGAGAAAATTTCAACATGAAGGAAGCTTTATTGAAAATGCACTTGAGTTAAAGATGACCTTCAGGCCTAAAAATATAAGGTATTATGGGAATTTTTAGAAAAATGGTTTTCTAGCTCGATATCGTGGTTTTAGAAAATATGACCAAGAAAAAGGTATGTTCAGTTCAAATTTATGGCGTGACATTTGTCAAAAATCTAGTCATACTAGAGATAAACGATGGAAGAAAATGACTTGCAACAAGTGCAAGAGAAAAGGGCACATTGCAAAATTCTGCAGAACTCGAGACACTAATCGGGCTAATTTTTAACAAGAAAATGAAAGACATGAAGAAATGGTTTTGTCTTGTCATAAGGCTAAACAAGGAAAAGATAATGTCAGTGGCTACACCAACCACATCGCTGCTGATCCAAAATTATTTCGAGAAATGGATTCATCATATCAAGCAAAAATCCACATGGGCAATGGATCCATAGCCCAGAGTGAAGGCAAAGGTACAGTTTATGTCCAAACTTGAGACGGTCCAAAATTTATTAAAGATATTTATTGGTACCCGATTTAAAACAAAATTTGCTAAGTATTGGGCAACTTCTTGAAAACGGGTACGCGGTTTATTTTGAGGATTCTTCATGCAAAATATTGGACCGTAAAAATAATCAGTTAATAGCCAAAATAACTCTGGAGAAGGATAGAAATTTCTTGTTTAAGATGAATTATCCATATTAAGTGGTTCTCAGAAGTAAACTGGAAGATCATGCTCCAAGTCCAAGACCAAGGTCAAGCTCCAATCCAGATTCAAGCCCGAGGAGTATGGCAAAAAAATTCTACAATGGAATCAGCTCCAAGATGGGTAAGAAATAAATCTAATTTTCGACAAAAGGGTTCAATGCAAGATGACTTTTGCAATTATTCTGTTGTTGACCCACAAATTTTTCAAAAAGCAAGAAAACATAAAAATTGGGTAAAGGCCATGAAAAATAAGATCCATATGATTGAGAAAAATAATTCCTGGAAATTGGTTGATCGTCCTAGAGATAGATGGGTTTATAAGAAAAAATTAAATTCGGATGGCTTGACACAAAAATATAAAGCAAGACTTGTGGCAGAAGGATTTAAGCAAAAGCTTGACATTGATTACTATAAGACATATGCTTCCGTTGCAAGGCAAGATACAATTTGTACAAAAATTACTCCAACAACTCACAAGAGGTGGATGGACGAGAAATTAAATTGGAATAGAGAACTTATCGAAATTTACAAGAAATGGCCGGTATATTTACCAAGGCTTTATCGAAGGAAAAATCATTTGCAATAGAGAACTTATCGAAATTTACAAGAAATGAATTAAGGGGGAGTTTGTTGGATTAATTCATTTCTTGGACATGATAATCCACTCAGTTCCAGAAATCTCCAGTTTGAGCTGGGACATATGGATGATTGGAATGTAGTATATGGTAGTTACTTGCATGTACTATACTAGAAAGTCAAAAGTCTACAACAGCCTAGGACAGTCTAGAAGTAGCTTCATGAAGTTTCATGCTATGTCGGTCTATAAATAGGAGTATGTGGCTATGTGATGTGAGTATGAGAGGATGAGTAATGATGACAGGTGACTGAGTATGTACTGCTCCAATGTGTTGTCCTCCTCTTGAGTGAACAAAGAAATATACAAGCAAGCTGGTAGTAGCAAAGAGAGTTCCCTCTGTCTAGTCATAGCCACAAAGAAAATAAACTCTGTCCCATAGTTCCACTAAAATATACAACACCAACAATCATGATCACATGATTAAAAAAATCCAATCCACCTCGAAGAAAATTAAAACATAAAACTCCCTTTTGCTTTGTGATTTCTTTTCAAAATATACAAATATTTCTATTATTGTTTCCATAAGTTGATCGCTGTGATTTCTTTCTGAGTTGAAATAACAAAATATTATAACAAGCACATACTCTAGCTAATTGGCTTTAAACAATGTCACATGTAGAAACTGGCCTAAAAATACTAAACGTAAAATTAATCAACTCAAATCCACCATATACAAACAAAAAAACAATCATTACCCCCTGATCCAAGATGTGAGGAAACAACACCCAATTTCAAGCAATGCATATTACACATTTATACGTAACACGGTGAAATTATGAGTAAAAGAAAACTAAAACAAATGTCTGTCTACTTATGCTAACCCAAAAACACTACAAATATTAAACAAGTTGCATTACAGAAGGTATTAACAGATCAAAAACTGCACGGCTAAAAGAAAGAATTAAGGAAAACCAAAAAAAGTGACAATACATTTTGTGATTCTCATACATCTCAGTAAATAACATGATTATCAAAAGTAAAAATATGCCTCTGGGTGATTAATATATTTGAGAGTTTTGGATCATTACTCCTTAAATCACCAATAAATTATAAATTCTACCATCTTAAAGATATAAAAATATGGAATGATAATGCGTCGGTAGGGATATTTACTAGCGAAAAAAACTAGGAAATCATATGTTTCCAACCTTGATTAGATTTATACAAAAAAATAAACCGTTCACTAATATTTAAATAGTTTGGATGGTTAAATTGTAAAATTAGTCATTTATAACATGTGAGCTAATTTAAGTACAGAGTTCAAGACTTTTTATAATGACCAATATAAAATGTTTTAAAGAAAAAAAAGGAAGTTATGATTGTGTTCTTTACAATATGCAGTATGTACAAAATATATATTCTAGTAGAATGGATAAAATCTAGGTTGTTCATAGTATATATTTTCTCATCGGAACTTTTATACATGCATATGTATCACTAACAGAAAAACCAAGTGGACTATTCATTCTGTTGTTCCAAAGATAAGAGCACCGTCGTTCACTTCCTGAAAACCATGCATGTTCCTGCCAGTTGTTTCACTTGTGAACTCCACAAGAGTTGGTGATGGAGCACAGCTGTGCAGACTGGCAATCAACAAAATATACCAATTAAATACAAAAAGGAGAGAAAATAGGTAATGGAAAAGCATAACATTTACATTTTCACAAGGTCTGGGGTTGGAACAACATGCGTTGTGTGATGCACTAGAGCCCAAAGTAAGTCAAGAAGAAAATCGTCGAATATGATGGGGATCATCAGCTTCATTCCGTCGTCACAGTTGTACACAAAGACACCATTATCTGTTTAATTAGAAATCATTAGAATTTGTATTGAAATTTTCAGATAAGAAATAAAAGTAGGGAACTCACCTTGCTGTTTTTTGCAAGATAGAACCCATAGTTTCTTATGTAATTGAAGGCACTACGGTTTGTGGTTGTGTATGGCTTGGGCTTCTTCTGTGCTTCTGGTTCTGCAGTGGTGTCTCCTTTGATAGTGTCTTCATCGTCTTCATTCTTCATTCTCGTCGCCCCAATCAGCAATCTTCTTTAGTATAAGATAACTAGCGGGTGTGATGTTCCACCTTATCTTTTACTCTGCATATCGCTATAGCTTTGTAATAGAACTTCTTTTCTGGAAGACCATCAATGGCAATCTTAAGCTGGTAAACTATATTAACTTGTCCAATCTGAGTTAGGCAGCATGGATGAAATAGGCCATGTGAGACTCCAATAGGGGACCCGATGGGAGCTTCTCGGGGTTCGAAACCAGGTGCAGTACATGTGGAGGGTAATGTCCTTTAAAACAGAATAGCCTCTTAATATAGGAAGCTAGCAGAGTGCAATCTGTGCCTCTCATCATGACGAGCATTCCTGTCATTTGTTGCTTTGATAGCATGCACAGAATGTATCCTGATTTTCATCGTATCACTATCCTACTATTTAGTTCCATATGATCCTACCAAATTCAAGTAGTATCCCGATACTACAATACTATTGTTTAAAATAGAGTGGATTGATAATATTATGAATAAGAACTCAATTAAATTTAGCAAAATCTAATATTATAGGCTTTAATTTATACTACAAATCCTTTATAAAATATATAAAATATGTATTTTATAATCAAATAGCATCCTGATACTATCATAGAGTCCCAACTCCCAAAGCTCGATTCTACACTCCCTCCATCCCAAAATATTGTAATCTCTAGGATTCCCTAGATTGCTATATTATGGAATGGAGATAGTACTCGCAGCTTGTAACTCCTCAAAATTTCGCGACTAATAATTCGAAACTTAAAAAAATCGCCACCGATAAAAACTTTTACAAAAATTGCATCATGCTGAGTTTTTTTGGTTTTTCTTTGACCTTTTCAGTGCCCTAACCTAAATTTGAGTGTATTAAAATTCCTTAATTATCAACAGCTAGGTTGGACTTAAAGACCAATTAGCATAGTTTTGGGCCTTTCTTTCCCTCTCTTTCTTTGGGAAAACCTTTTCCTTAGCTCAACCTCCCTATAAGCCTAGTGACGCCACCCTGACCATTGCCGCCGCTGCCGCGCTGGCCGCAACACTCTGCATCGACCGTGCCGCGCCGCCTCGCGTACCAACACCGGCCGCCGTGCGCAGCCGTGTAGGGCTGACCCCAGCCGTCCCGGGTGAGTGAATTCGACTCCCCTCATCGAGGCGATGCAAATGGGCTCCTCAATTTGAGCCCATGGCCATCGAGGCCTCGCCGGCATGCCGTTTTAGCTGCCTCGGCGCTTCGTCGTGGCACACTCACCCCGGCCTTGCATGCTGCCGTGGAGAGCCCAACGCGTGCATCGTCTGGCCGGCCCGGTTGGGGGGAAACACTCCCCTCACCGAGGCGGAGATTTAGGTGACCCGCGCCCCGGCCAAAGCTCGCCGGAATCGGCCCCGCGTCGTCGCCTCGTGACTCCGTCAGGTAGACGTCGGCGCCGTGCCCCATGACCAAGCCCCGAGCCCATCTAGCCTCTTATGCGCACCCTTAATCTTCCGGTGACGCCTGCGGGCCACCGCAGGCGAGGTTTCTGCCGGCCCGCAGCCTAACCCACGTCTGCCGCCGCTCGCCTACATCTGCCGTGCGCGCACGCCGTGCTGATGCAAGGAAAAGGAAAGGGGAAAAACTTTTCCACTAATGAGCTTGGGCCCTATGCGAGATTATTTAAGGGTTAACAAAAAATACTTAAGGTTAAGTACCCTACCTGTGAACCAATGACATGTGGACCCGGCCGGTTTAATTAGCAGATGTCCCTCCTATGTTTTGTGTCACTCACGAGTGGACCTGTACTTAAAAGAGGAAATTACTCCCTCGCCCCTGGGGCATGACAGGTGGGCCTCTGGCCAACCCTGGGCAGCTTGACCAGGGCCCCACATGTCAGCGCCGCGGGACCTGCTCTGAATGGCTGCACAGTTGGATTTCGGTTTAATTCGATTTAATTCCAATTTGAATCTTCAAATGGCCATAACTTGCTCATTTTAACTCCGATTCAAGTGAAACTTTCACCAAAAAATTTCTAAATTCAACCTCTAACAGATGGCACTGGTTTGCAAATATTTGGATTTTTCTTGGTATTTATGGTTTAGCTATTGCACGTTTAATCGGTAGGTTAATTAGCCGATCCGTTGTCAGGTTACGTGTACAAGGGAGACAGCCCCTGTGTTGTTGAGGAGGAGTACGCGTTTGAGCAAGGCAAGTCACCACGAAACGCTCCTCGATCATGTTGTGCCTATGATTACAAAATGTTTTGTTTACAAATAAATCGCATGCTATTTATAAAATTTTGTACCTATTGTTGATTAAGCTTTCCTTGATATTGATGCCATGATTCCTTGTTACCGTTTTATTTATCAGTCCCTAGTCATGCTATTGACACCGCTTATTCCTGCTTATTTAATCATTTACTTACATATTGTATGCGTATGTGGGTGATGGGTTTATATTGGGGGCGATTGCTCCGGGGGAGCAATTGTCGACTTGCAGAGTGGGGTATGTGATGCCTCTCTGCGTTTACACACCAAAAATCAATTATGAAAACCCAAAACTAAATGAAACAAAACCATTTCGACCGGAGCGGCATGGTGAGCTATGGGTAGTTCTATGAAACGGTCAGAACCGACCCTGGTCAATTAAGGACTGAGTCAAGTGATTAGACAGGAAACGATCTGAGTTACGACTGCATTTTCAACATGGGTAGTGACCTAGTGGATTAGGTGATCCTAGTGGGGCGGCACCACAATGCACGGTACGTTCTTTATAGTTGATTATGTGAATGAGAAGTGGTTTGTGTGTATGTGAAATGTTAAATAAAAACATGTCAAATAAAAGTTACCATTGAGTATTTCCTTCCTTTGGTACCTCTATGCCCAAGACCCCTCACACTACTGGCTTGGGGGACGTCGAGCCAGCGGGTGCATGAGGACTGGCTGTCTTTGGGGGGGGTGCCGCAATGCTAGGAAAACCAAAAAACTAGACCGTGGTATGTCTCATGTGTTGGGACCAGTACATGTGTTGAACTGAGCCACGGAGTGCGGGTACAACGTACATCCACTGCAGTGTGAGTAATTTAATCTATTTAAATAGCCATGCTCGTGGATATTGAGCGCCGTGACTTGGACTATCCTTGACTAGACTATAAATGTTTTAAATGGTGCAAAATTAGGATGGGAGGAATAATGCGGATAAAAATTATGAGAAATGTGAGAGTAAACCAAACCGAGCGAGGCTCGGCAAGGTGGACGAACTTTCGAGTAATCACAAGTGGAACCTGACGATGTTTCAAGTTAAGACTGCTAAGTCATAGGTTTGTGAACTTAATTGATAAAAATTAGCTTTGCGCAAATTAAATCAAGCCATCCTTGGAACCGTACTGCATTATTTGCATCCTGTAGTGGTGGTTTGCGAGTACGTTTGTACTCACCGTTGCTTTTTCATTTTCATATTTTAGAAATAGTTGAAGAAGACGACGTGCGTGCTGACCACGAGGAGGGGGTCGAGCCTACGGAGGCGCCTTAGGGAGCTAGTACTCAGTCTTTGCCTAGGGAAATGACCGTTCGCCTCCGCTGCCTTACCTAAGTCTTTCGGAGTTATGGTATTATAATCGACCGGACATGGTCTATGTGGGTCCCTGCAGGGCAACCTTTGTAAATTAACGTATTGTAAGACTTAGTCAAACGATGGAACTGCGTACCAACTATGTAATGTGTGTACCAGACTATTGATCCAGGGATTTGGTACTTAATGCACATGTGGTTTCCGGTCTCTCTAGCCAGGGGCCGATAGAGTTGGTATCAGAGCAGAGACTGTAAGACCTAAACCCTCCAGTGCCCTCCAAAAATAAAATTTAGGACTGGTTTAGTATATTCACCAAAAAAATCATAATTTACACTAAAACTATAATTGCGAACGACTAGTTTCTATTCTCTGCCAATCCATAGGTTTGTTACAAATGTTACTGACATGTTCTTATTTTATTTTGTTTAATCTCCTTGAACTTGACAAAAAAAAATTGGTATAGATGGATTACTCCACTTCGCTGCTCTACAACGAGCGTGTGTGGGATCAGCGCTACTACCTGGCCGTGTGGTTCGGCGAGTCTGACAGAGGTTGACTACCTCCGGCACCGTTTGCACTTCACGGAGTGCACCGTCGGCGACCTTCGTCAGCAGCTCGACTCGTTGCGTGCGCGTTACGAGGCCCGCGGGCATCGTATCCACACTTTGGAAGACCAGCTGGAGGGGGCTCTACACCACCCGCCGCCTCCTCCACCCCCACCGCCTCCACCTGCACCTCCGGCTCCACCATTGCCGCCTCCGTCGCCTTCCCTGCCACCACAGGTTGCTGCACAGCCGCCACCAGCCCCGACTTAGCTTCCTGCTACTACTCCAACTCCAGCCCCGCTGTTCGCCTTGGGTTCTACTTCGGCCTTTACCCGAGTGCATGCAGCGACCGCTTCACCAACTGACAACACGGTTCGCGTCTACCGCTTCGGCACAGGAGGGAGTAGCAGCCCACTCACTTCCTTTCCCGCCGGCACGGGCTTCGTGGCCTTCTCCGTGCTGTCCGGGACGACTAGGTAGCAGTGGGTGGCTGCTTTCAGCTCGCAGGTTGTGCCACCTGCGGCCGCTGCACCGACTTTGGCGTCGACACCGCTTCACGCATGGGCAGGGGCAGCAGGTCCCTCTGCTCTTGCAGGACTCGCAGCCGTGGCAATGGCTGATCCGACGGTGATTGCGTCCACTTCTCGCGCTGCTGCCACCGAGCCACTGAAGCCAGCTGCACCTCACACCAAAGGCGAGGACACCGACGACAACGAGGACCCCGAGGAGGAGGAGATGTACCCACAGTCTGACCGCGAGTACTACCCCACACTGTTCGTGACTCGCTCCCACCACCTCACCGCACTGGAGGTTGCCACGTCCACAAGCACGGGTCCGACGACTCGCGGCCTTGTGCGTTGCCGAGACGACAGGACTCCGGAGGGGCACGTCACCGACACCGACACGAGCAGGAGCCGCAGCCGCTCTCGCGAGTGCTTCCCCTTCACCCGCACCAGGGAGCTCAACTCTCTCATGGCCTAGATGGAGTTGGCCGAATAGGAGTAGTACTGCTTTGGTGACTTCAGTGTAGCAGACTCACTCTCACATCCCCGTAGCTATGACGCACTAGACGTCGCTTGCACATTAGAGTATTGTATTCTCTCTGAACTGCACTATATAAGCAGCAGTAGGACTGCATCATCTACTTTTGCATGTATATATTTGTGTGCTCCTAATCTGCGATCAGTGTGCAGATAGGAGGTAGTCTGTACTTAGGCTTTGCACCAGTACGGCTCGTGCTTATAAGTATGCAGCATGGCTTGCCTAGCTTAATACGGTTGTGTTTGACAACAACTTGTTTGCAGTACCTCACCTAAAAATAATAATGATGCAGACACGTGAAGTTAGTTAACAGCAAACCAAACCCCCATTAATCCGGTCATGCATTTTTTACTCCTTTACTCTACAGATGGGAGACAATGGGGCAGGAGGGGCTGGTGCTCCAGGGGAGCAACCACCCAACCCACCCGAGGCGCACGCCCCTACCATTGCTAAGAGGATGGCTACACAAAATCAATCGATGTAGACGTTGCTTGAATTAATGAACAATAACCGCGCCCCGGTACCCCGCGCGGTCACAACGGTGGAGGCAGGGCGCCGGGCGGAGCACCCCCGCGCGCCGTCGCCAGCTATGGCGACTTCATGAGAACCAAGCCCCCGGTGTTCTCTGAAGCCAACAAACCACTTGAAGCCGAAGATTGCCTGCGCACCATGGGGAAGAATATGGAACTGATTCAAGCTCGCGCGGAAGATAAGGTGAGGTTCGCCACTAGCCAGCTGGACGGGCAAGCTAGCGACTGGTGGACAACGTACCTTGCCTCCCGAGAAGAAGAATCTGGGGAGCCGCAATGGGACGAATTCACCGACGCCTTCCGTGAATCATTCGTGCCAGCGGCAATAATGAAGATGAAGAGGGACGAGTTCAGGAAGCATGAGCAAGGCAATCTGCGCGTACAGGAATGTTTGAACAAATTCATCCAGTTGGCTTGCTATGCTGCCGCAGAAGTTCCCAATGATAACACCAAGATCGACAAGTTCTCCAACGGTCTGAACGACACTCTACGGGGTCCGTTGATTATCCAGGACCACTCCACCTTCCAGGGACTTGTGGACAAGGCCCTCAAGTGAGTCAAGTCCGAAGCAGACCACAAGAGGGTCGATGCCAATAGGAAGCGCAAGATGGTTGCACTTCATGGAAAGCAACCGGCCGTGCAGAGGTTCAGGGCTTCCCCAGGACCCGGATGGAGGCCGGTGTTTGGCACACGCCCTCGCCCCGTGGTGGCGCCCACGGCAGCCGCCCCCACAGCCGTGGCACAGAGCTCGGGATTTCGTACACCAAGCCCCACCATCCCTGCGCCTGGCAAACCGTCCCATAACTTCAACTGCTTCAACTGCGGGGTTCAAGGACATTTCTCCAAGGATTGCCCGCAGCCCCCGCGCGCCAACGCTAGCCGCCCCGCAGCCGGTAACACTCTGGTTCGCGGCACGGATACTCCGGGAGCTAACCGCAGCATCCTCCAGACGCCGGTAAAGATGAGGATGATGACGTCCATCGCACGTGGTCGTGTGAACCACATAGACGCCGAGGAGGCGCAGGACGACGAAAGCGTGCTGATCGGTATGTTTTCCATCCATTCCAAACCTGCACTTGTGCTTTTTGATTCCGGTGCATCACATTCCTTCATAGCTCCCTGGGTTTTCAGACAACATAATTTTGCCACCTTTGAACTACCAAAACCCATGATCATTCATTCACCGGGGGGTGAATTATTTGTATCTAGGGCATGCAGATCTGTTCCTCTACTTTTAGGCAAAATAATTTTCCCCACTGACCTGATAATCCTACACTTCAAACATTTTGATATCATTCTTTGGATGGATTGGTTGACCAAAAGAAAAGGTGTAATAGACTGTGCTAGGAGGGAAATTACCCTTGCCCATGCCGAGAGAGGCCAGATTACAGTAAAGGTCGGACAAATCAAAGCCCCTCTTCCCATTTCAAATAAATTTTCGAGCTGCCTTACCTTTGGAAGAAACACCCATAGTCCACGAGTACCCCAATGTGTTTCCGGAGGATTTGACGGGGATGCCCCCAGACTGAGATATCAAATTCATTATAGACTTAATGCCCGGCACGGCCCCTATATCCAAAAGACCCTATAGGATGCCTGCTAATGAATTGGAAGAACTCAATTTGAGCCCATGGCCATCGAGGCCTCGCCGGCATGCCGTTTTAGCCGCCTCGGCGCTTCGCCGTGGCACGCGCACCCCGGGGTCGCGTGCTGCCATGGAGAGCCCAGCGCGTGCATCGTCTGGCCGGCCCAGTTGGGGAGAAACGCTCCCCTCACCGAGGCGGACTCCGGCGACCCTCGCCTCGGCCGAAGCTCGTCGGAATCGGCCCCACGCCATCGCCTCGCGATTCCGTCGGGTAGACGCCGGTGCCTTGCCACATGACCAAGCCCCGAGCCCATATAGCCTCTTATGCGCACTCCTAATCCCCCGACGACCTGCGGGCCACCGTCGGCATGGTTTCCGCCGCCCCGCAGCCTAACCCACCGCCGCCGCCGCTCACCGGCATCTGCCGTGCGCGCACGCTGCGCTGATGCAAGGAAAGGGAAAGGGAAAAACATTCCCACTGATGAGCGGGCCCCACAGGAGATTAGTTAAGGGTTAACCAAAAATAATTAAGGTTAAGTACCCTACCTGTGAACCAATGACATGTGGACCCGGCCGGTTTAATTAGCAGATGTCCCTCCTATGTTTTGTGTCACTCACGAGTGGACCCAATACTTAAAAGAGGAAATTACTCCCTCGCCCCTGGGGCATGACAGGTGGGCCTCTGACCAACCCCGGTCTGCTTGACCAGTCCACGGATTGACCAGGGCCCCACATGTCAGCACCGCGGACCTGCTCGGTAGGATTTCGGTTTAATTCGATTTAATTCAAATTTAAATCTTCAAATGGCCATAACTTACTCATTTTAACTCCGATTCCAGTGAAGCTTTCACCAAAAATTTTATAAATTCAACCTCTACCAGATGGCACTGGTTTTCAATTATTTGGATTTTTCTTGGTATTTATGGTTTAGCTATTGCACATTTAGTCGGTAGGTTAATTAGCCGATCCGTTGTCAGGTTACATGTACGAGGGAGACAGCCCATGTGTTGTTGAGGAGTACACGTTTGAGTAAGGCAAGTCACCACGAAACCCTCCTCGATCATGTTGTGCCTATGATTACGAAATATTTTGTTTACAAATAAATGACATGCTATTTATAAAATTTTGTACCTATTGTTGATTAAGCTTTCCTTGATATTGATGCCATGATTCCTTGTTACCGTATTATCTATCAGTCCCTAGTCATGCTATTGACACTGCTTATTTAATCATTTACTTACATAGTGTTTGCGTATGTGGTTGATGGGTTTATATTGGGGGCGATTGCTCTGGAGGAGCAATTGTCGACTTGTAGAGTGGGTACGAGATGCCTCTCTGCGTTTACACACCAAAAATCAATTATGAAAACCCAAAACTAAATGAAACAAAACCATTTCGACCGGGGCGGCATGGTGAGCTATGGGTGGTTCTATGAAACGGTCAGAACTGACCCCAGTCAATTAAATGGTTAGATAGGAAACGATCCGAGTTACGACCGCATTTCCAACATGGGTAGTGACCTGGTTGATTAGGTGATCCTAGTGTGGTGGCACCACAATGCACAGTACATTCTTTATAGTTGATAATGTGAATGAGAAGTGGTATGTGTGTATGTGAAATGTTAAATTACGACATGTCAAATAAAAGTTACCATTGAGGAGGTGGTCAAGCCTACGGAGACGCCTTAGGGAGCTAGTACTCAGTCTTTGCCTGTGGGAATGACCGTTCGCCGCAGCTTCGCTTCCGCTACCTTGCCAAAGTCTTTTGGAGTTATGGTATTGTAATCGGCCGGACACGGTCTATTTGGGTCCCTGCGGGGCAAGCTTTGTAAGTTAACGTATTGTAAGACTTAGGTCAAACGATGGAACTACGTACCAACTATATAATGTGTGTACTAGACTACTGATCCAGGGATTTGGTACTTAATGCACATGTGGTTTCTGGTCTCTCTAGCCGGGGGCCGATACAGTACTATACATACTACTATACGAGATACTAGTACTGACTTATCTTGGCTCTAACCATGGTTTCTTTAGATAGCTACAGACTACGGTGCATGGCTGCAAGAAACAGGCTTTCGTCTCATCTTGCTGTCCACATTGCCATAGCCTACTACTGGAGTAGCTAGCTACTGCTACTGCATGTATAGACCTTTTTCACTTTTCACCTGCAGAGCACTGTTGCATGTTTGCCTCCACCGCAGACCGCTGCTGCAGTCCACGTACTCCTACTCCAGTAGGAGTACGTGCTACAGTACTAGCTACTGTATACGTACAAGAAGTGGAGTGGAGGAGAAACGCCCTCAGTCGGAAAACACAAAAACCTATTTAGTGTATAAATAGTACTGCTATATTTTTTGAGACTGTTATACTACCACCGTAATTTAAGAGCGACTTGGAAAAGTGTCATCAATATAGCTTTACTATTTCTAAATGAGCTTATGAAATTGGGTTGTGGATTGTACTTGATTTTTTATGTTGGCTTGCTACCATGGAGGGTGCAAGTATGATATTTATGATGATGAGGAGATGATGTATATGTTGCTGAAATTATTATGTTGATCACCATGTTTTACCTTACTTACATGTTGTATAAATGCTTTACAAACTCCTGTTGTGAAATATTGTAAAATAACTTAGCTTTATGCAATTAAACCAACAAATAGCCTTTCTTTGATAATGAGCTAGCATGTAGTATATTAGGTTTGCTCTTGCTTGCCTTTATGCAATTAAACCCACAAATATTGTGGCACTCGTTCTTGCCATATGTTATACTTTAGGTACTTTGCAGGTCAATGGATGCTTAGGTTGAGTGCTATGCGGGGATCGTCCCTTTCATTCCAGGATGATTCTATAGGGGTTTACCCCTAGTCAGAATTGCTTGTGGGTATGTGATGAGGACATAACTAGCTTAGATATGAGCATGGCTACCTTATATATTCATCAACCAAATGTGTATATGTTCTCTGTTAGATTTACTTATTATATATTTGAACAAATATTGCTACACAATGAATTTCGTGTGTTTTCATTTGCAGAGGTACTTGCTTGGGAGAAGAAAAAGAATCCGGGCATGAGGAATG
>CM002478.1:6271942-6285433 GCA_000325765.3 Leersia perrieri
GTTGCTTTCTATCTCGTTCTTGTTTGTGTTCTTCGATTCGCAAACAGGGATTAGCCTTCTCGGCGAGGCCATCTGTGTTCCGGCACGGGTGGTAACCAGAGGAGACGTGGTGCTGCGATTGCGGGGCTCAAGAAGCCGGATCGATGTGTGTTGCGACTCCGCTCAAATCGTTGGTTATCAGAACCTTTCGGAAGATCGGGATCCCTAGTCCACATCAGGATGGGTAAAAGCTTTCCACTGAATCGTATTTATTTGGTTGGTCGGCCTATGTAATATTTAATTGTTATAGCCTAGTTTATTTATGTCTTATTATGCTTGTGCTTAGAACCATTCTACTTTTGATGTCATGGCTTGAGATGATTTGTGTGGGCTAGATGCATTCGTGGGCAACTAGCTCATAGGATGGGCTTAGAAATAACTAATGCAACCGGGAAATAGTCTTTGTTGAGATTGAGTCCCTAAGGTATGTTTGTGGTCGACGAGCATATGACGTAGGCGACGGGTGTGGCTATTTCTCTAGTTATGTCTTTTATTTCGAGTCCGACGCTCAGAGTCCCTATAGTTTACTTCCTTTAGGTGTGGCAGGATCTGCGATGAGGGCGAATGGTTACTGCATTTACTTGGGTTTTATCGACAGCCCATTTGACACATATTTCGCGCAGACATATCTCAAAGAAGTACACCACCTGGATTCTAGGGCGTCCTCACATTTCACTATTTTTTTCTTTAGAATATTTACAATGCTTTAAATTTTTCCTTTTTTGGTTTCAATATGCCATGACTTATCATGAATTCTCAAAAAAAAAATTGCAAAACTTTGAAACCAAATTTATTGTTTTTTTTTGCGGTAAGCGCCATGAGAGGTAACTAAGGCTACATGGTTTCGTCACATGGTAGTCCTATATTTTTTAATAGATTAACATAATTTAATCTACCTAGCCATGTGCACATTAAAACTTCTTAAATCTCTAGGCATACGAAAATCTGTGTGATAGATGTTGCTAGTTCACCTGTTTGTTTTGCTCGAATATCTCTACTACTATTAAAAGGAGAAGTTTTGGATTTGGATTAATAGGTTGGATCCAACAACGATTCTCCAGTGTCGGATTGCCTCAAACTAACGCGTAGGATTTAATATGCGATTGTCTCTCACCCCCAGCAACAGGGACATCGCCCACACATGTTTCTGTTACATTACTATTTATCCTAGGCCATACTTTGATTCTGGTGCATGCAAAATCAGCCATGACCAGCAGGTTTCCATAATTGAGCTCACCTGATTCATTATTTCATACATGTCTTTCGTCTTTCTGTGTCTCACGCCATGAATTCTGCTCAAAAATAAATATCCATCTCTCCTTTTCTCTTGCGTTTAATTTCAACATTTCTACATGCTAAGTTTATATACCACACATAATATATATGTTCTATGTGTAAAGTTTTTAAGGTATTGAGTTTATACGTGAATTTTTTTTATATACAAAGTGTGTGGATGTTTTGTTCTCATGTTGCTTCAAGAACTTGTATTTTCTTTTGTGCCAATTAAATTTAATGTAACCTTAGTGTTAACATGGGTATTTTTCTAGTTTTATATAATTGTAAACATCCTAATTTTAAAGCAAATGGCACTGCTACACTCGCCACCTGCAAGTATTATTGACATGAACGAACAATACATATGTTCATTAGTTTATAGCAATATGACATTATTCAAGTATAAGTAAAACTACATTATAGGCGCACACAGTAGATCTAGCTTGTGTTGGAGACAACAAGTTGTACAATTTTCAGATTATGTATGCTTGCAGAAGTTACACTACAAGAGAAAATCGGGTTGGTTACCAGTTGGTCTGTAGCTTTCATTCTACATGTTCAGTTAAATCCAACTTTCAACTCAGTGGTACAGTTTTAGGGTAGAATAGAGAAACGTCCCAATGTAATATTTATTCTTACAATTGATCCATTCAATTCTGGTCGGCTGAAACAATATGATCAGTTATCGCCAAAACATAAGAACTATTATATTACGGTGATCACATGTCCAATTTCTGAAACAACATAAGATTTTTATTAAAAAAATATTTTATTTAGTGTGATTTGCTGCGGTATTAATATGTTGTACTCTATATATATTTAAATGTACTTTTAGGACTGAGAAGATTTGTAGAATTAATATGATGTACTACTATATACTATTTAAACGTACTTTTCGAATGAGGAGATGTGCTCTCATTTATTGAAGCATTCATCTTCAAGGATTTTAGGTATGAGAGCATATGTCTCATTAATGAATGAAAACCAATTGTATCTATTTTTGTATCTACTTAATGATTTTTGTTATTTATAGCATTAATCTCTGTTTTCTGATGGGTGCATTTTCCTTACTATAAATGGGAGCACACATGCTAGAGTTTCAGATAGATCTAATGTTTTGGTCAATTGTTTTCATTCCCAATTTATCTGATATTCTTGATAGAATGGCTCCAAGATGTTGCAGGGGAAAGTAGCATTTCTTTTCCTGCTGATGTGTGCAATAATTTCTCCCCACCCAGTAATTGGATTTCCTTGTACGACGAAGCAGAAGGACAAAATCCTAATCGCCTGTAAAGATTTCATCAGGATGATAGGTTCCAGTCCTTCACTCCCAGTCCAATCTGGTCCCTGTTGTGAGGCCGTCAGACAGGTTAGAGACATGGACATGAAATGCATCATCAGAAAACTTTCACGCAAATATAGGAATGTATATAGTATACAAAGGATCCTACGACTTGAACGAATCTGCGTACCTCTTAATTCCCCTTATCCTAGCAGGCCTCCTCCTCCTCCTTCTCGTGGTCATTATCAGGTAAAATTTATTAACTACTGAAGTATTTTAGAACAACGTTGTTACATATTACATATATGTATCTGCTGATTGAAAGGATAAGTATTAGTATATTAAACCTTTGTACTTTCTTCTCTTCAAGGTCATGGAGTAACTTATCGATTGGTTGTTGTCGTTGACGTACCGAGAATGTGTTGTTGCAATAAGAAGTCTGATTAAAGATACACCCGCTAGATAGTTAATAAATTAATATAATGTGTGATGGATCGTTATTAATATGCAGCCATCATTAATTGAGGAGAAGTGTTTGATTGAGATCGCTTGTGTCTTTTATGAGTATGCCTTGATATTTCAGATATCCAACAGCCTGAACAATTAACTCGTCCAATATAAAATAAAGAGGAGAAAAATGAGAAAACAAATTGGTGTGCTACGAAGTGCGAGTAGTTGCAGTGCACATATTGGGAATTTAAGAGCGCACAATCACTATATATGTATATATAGATCATAAAATTTTATTTATGAGTAGCGATGTCTCCTGGCAGTGATAAGGTTTGGGTCGTAGTCGTGCATTGACTACCACGTGATGGACCCCTTTGCCGCCCCGTGGACACTGATCTACCGTGCTGCACCGCTGACAGGGAGAGTTGTGAGGACCACCCTAGAATCCAAGTGGTGTACTCATTTCAGACCTGACAGCACAAAATATTTGGTGGAGGGGATCTCGAATAAGAACCTCGGTAACCCTCCGCCCTCATCGCAGCCCCTGATACATCTAAAAGGAGCAAACTACAGGGACTCTGAGCGTCAGACACGAAATAAAAGTCGTAACCAGCGAAATAGCCACACCAGTCTCCTACGTCATATGCTCGTCGACCACTCGATGGTGGTGACCACAAACATACTCCAGGAACTCGATCTCAACAAAGGCTAATTCCCGGTTGCGGTAGTTATTCCCAAGCCCATCCTCGTATGTGCTAGTCGCCCAGAAATGCAACTAGCCCACACAATTCATCTCAAGGCATGACATCGAAATAAATGGATCTAAGCATAAGCATAATATGACCTAATAAGACTACAAGGATTACATTGGCTTACGCCCATAACATAAGATGGCTCACCGGCAAGCAGGCTACCTAATTCCACAGGCAAGCCGACAAGGGTAGACCCTAGTGAATCGTCGGTCCTAGAAGAATCGGCAGACAAGCTACGGAGATCTCCAATCATCTCCAGTTCAACAAAATATACTAATTAGATAAAAAAGGAGAAAAATAGGTAATAGAAAAGCACAACATTTACATTTTCACAATGTCTGGGATTGGAACGACATGCGTTGTGTGTTGCACTAGAACCAAAGTAAGTCAGGAAGAAAATCGTCGAATATGAAGGGGATCATCAGCTCCATTCCGTTGTCATAGTTGTACACAAAGACACCATTATTCTATTTAATTAGAAATCATTAGAATTTGTATTGAAATTTTCAGATAAGAAATAGAAGTAGGGAACTCACCTTGCTGTTTTTTGCAACATAGGACCCATAGTTTCTTATATAATTGAAGGCACTACGGTTTGTGGTTGTGTATGGCTTGGGCTTCTTCTGTGTTTCTGGTTCTGCAGTTGTGTCTCCTTTGGTAGTGTCTTCGTCGTCTTCATTCTCATCGCCCCAATCAGCGATCTTCTTCAGTATAGGATAACTAGCAGGTGTGATGTTCCACCTTTTATCTTATTACTAGTTATATGCCCGTGCTTTGCTACGGAACACTTATTAGCTTAGAGGTGCATGCCTACATCAGATTAACGTAAAGTAGAGAAAAGATGGGCATCATCTGAAATCAATGGCAGATAATTGAATAAGCCTGGATTCCTGATACAGAACTATCAACAATGCTGAACATGAAGCATATATGCATTTGCATTAACAATGGCAATTTCCTGAAGGCCACTTCTGTCAAGGGTCTTCCTCGGTTCATGCAACAAACTTCTCCTGCTAGTGTGGTGTCGATGATTCCAACAGCTGCATCAAATTCAGACAAATTGATTAGGCCTCATGGCTGATGAGGAATGTCAGGTCCCAATTTTCCGATAGGTATTGACAAAAAACGATTTGGGCAGAGTCGCGACACAACTCGATCCGGCTTCTGAACGAACACGCTCTTGAGCCCCACAATTGCAGCACCACATCTCCTCTGGTTATCAACCATGCCAAAACCCGGTTGACTTCGCTGAGAAGGCTAATCCCTGCATGCGAATCAAAAACACAAGCAAGAACAAGGTAGACGCAATCTAAATATATTGCAATTATAGATGAAGCTCACAGTTGGGGTTCCACAAACCGACTAAACGGCGAAAACTGCAACGGCAGAATAATCTAAACAAAACCCACCCTAAACGGCGGCGGCAACTGAACATATATGAGTTAGGGACGTCCTAGGGTTGCCCTAGGGCGCACACCGCCTTGGGCTAAGCCCACGACACAATTACAAGGCCCAAGACCTAAATCAGATTCGGACTGGATGAAGTACGTGACTTGTTTTGAAGATTCCTGTTGATTCAAGACGAATTTTGACGTGAAACTAAAACCATCTGTAAGTAGACTCCATAAGCTTTCCATCAAGTACTAGTGGGCCCCGAGAACACTACCAGATTTTTACCCTATTGCCACAAAGAACATTGCAACAACACAAATTTAGTTGCAATAGGTAGGTGTTATTGCTACTATTTTCCGAAATGGTTGCAATATGGGAAGAATATTACCACAAATATGTTTCGTTGTGATAATCTCGATTTTTGTTGCAATAGTTAGGTTTTATTGCCACCACTATTAGAAACTGTTGCGGTATGCGAATAATATTGCCATGAATGTTTTCTGTTGTTATAATCCTTCTTTTCTAGTTGCAATATATAGGTGTTATTGCCACTATTTTATGAAATGGTTGCGATATGTCGACAATACTGCAACAATTTTTTCTGGTTGTGATAATCTTGAATTTCATTAGAATAGTTTATTGCGCGGATGGTGGATGAGCTCGTACTCATGTATAGTTAAAAGAATAGTATGAGAAGATTTATCAACGTGAGCTTATAGCCCAGCGGTAAGGTTGTTGTTTGTAGAGATAAAGATCTTGGGTTCGAACCCCATAGTCTACAAGATTAGAAAATTATCTAAAAATATTGTAAATGCATGGTTGGTGATGTGGCAATGTTGCTAACGGTCTAAAAAAATTCAAAATATTTTTTTGGATTTTATTTGAATTTTTCATACATCACGCATGTGCCTCATTTGGGGGTAAATTCGATGTTAGTGATGTCTAATGCAACGCCTTATGTCGTGGCAAGACATACTATTGCCACGACATCGGCCGTTGTAACTGGTATAAAATGCAACTCATCGTTCCATAGCAATAACCATATCTGTCGCAACAAAGCACAAAAATTGTTGCCCAAAGTTTAGACCACGTAAGTACTTGCCACGGCTCCCAACGACCACAATATCGTGGCAATTGATAGTTATTGCCACTATTTAGGCCCTATTACTACGTTTTTTACCGATGCGAAAGGCCAAAAATCTAGTAGTGGAAACCTTCTAGATCAACGGAAATGTCTGTTTTAACTTGGTACTGTCAGGAGGAACCAAACCCGTGAATATGATTTGAGTTGGGCTGGACTTTTAGCCCAAAAACAACATGGTGGAGTTGGAGAAGTCTTAGAAAAGTCATGTATTGGTCCCCAATCAACCTCCTTGATCATCCACAATTCACTTGAGCCTAATATCATTTGTTTTATCCATGCAAGCACTTCTGCAAATATAAACAATAGCAAATGATGGCACGGTATCACTTGTTCAAATATATAGAATGTATATCTAATATAAATAAAGTGCACCTTTTGTTTATTTAAGAATATTGTAGTCGTGTTTATATCCGATCTGGTCATGTCCTCATCATTCTCCCCTTCTTGATTGGAAACCTTTCTCGGTTTCATCTTGTCATTGAACCTATTGAACTTATCTTTATTTATCACACTATTAGGTGCAGAATATTTCTTGGTGGCCATACGGTTGGATCCTGAAATCTTTGTAGTCAAAAAAACACAACACTCCCCTTCTTGCAAACCAACCTATAACTCATTTATACAACTAGAGAAACTAGATAGAGAATTACTTATACACATGCGGTCCTCTAGACAATGCATCTTATGATGAAAAGTAGGTTTAGTCAAATTGGAACAAATATATACTCGATGCACAAGATACTCTCCCTTTTTATGAAAATTGCCAATAATATGAAAAACCATGTGAGAAGGACATGGCAAATCAAATCTAGGAAACAATTTCTTCTCCAAATAGTTGAGAGAACAAAGATCATGGAAATCTATATACCCCAAAGTATTTAAAGAAGATAACAATTTAAGCTCTTCATTATCGCTAGCAATGTGAACAACATGTACAAAATCAGCACGCAGTGGTTCAATAATGTTGATAACATGTTCATTCAATAGTTGTGACATAGATATAAGTGAAGAATTGCACAATTCTTCTTTGTCACAAGAAATAGCAATCAAATCTTCTTGTAACAAAGGAATTTCAGTAGAAGTTTCCACAAATGATTGCTCTAAATTAACATGATTAGTGGACAATTCTATTACACATTGAGATATCTCACCTTGTGTAATTTCAGCAACATCAAATTTACCTATGACACTATCCTTAGATGATTGATCGGCGCTATGTTCTGACCCTTCTTGAACTTGGCATGGAGTAACCAATATGTCTTCTTTCTCCGTGTCATTTGTTTTCTCCTCATTAACTTGTTTGCTCTCAAGTACCTTCAAAATGTTAGTATCACAAGCAAGAGGTATAGCACGTTGCTGCTCCTCTAACATATGGACATCATCTTTGTAAGTAGGTACAACAAGCCGATTAACAAATATTTCTCTCATTAGCACTTTCATATCATCCCAAGTTCGAGGCAAATTATCACATGAAGACATAGATAAATTTTCCCACCAGATTAATGCACTTCCAATTAAAGCACATGTGACACTCAAGTTTCCGTCTTTCACACATATGACATTGTGCAAAAACATGATCTAATCTCTTTTCCCATTCCAAATATGCATCGCTATCTACTCCATCATAAGAAGGAATGGACGAAAAAATGTAACCAGAATGAAATGATGGACATGTAGGGTCAATAACTTGTGGATTTTCAGAATTTTCATCAAGTTCTTTCTTCGCATTAGCAGCTCTTTCCCTATTTTCTTTTACAATTTCAGAAGGGGTCAAAGGTAGCAAAGTATTTTTTTTACTTTATGCACAAAAGTGTATTTATTACTTCTACCCTGGTCTGTAGCATTATTATCATATTCCCAAGGACGACCCAATAAAAGTGAACAAGCTTGCATAGGTACCACATCACAATCAACAGAATCAACATTAGAACCAATGGAGAATAAAACTTTGCAAATTTGTGTTACTTAACTTTTTTAGAATTATTTAACCACCGAATATGGTATGGATGTGGGTGCAGTCGTTTGGTCAAGCCAAGCTTGTTGACTAAATCAGAACTCACCAAATTGTTGTAGCTACCTCCGTCAATAATGACACATGCTCGACGGTTGTTGATGACGAGGAAAATCTGGAACCAGTTATGGCGTTGTAGCTCCTCTGTTTGTTCTACTATTTTAGTGAGGTCACATTGAACAAGGAGGCATCGAGATGAATCGTTGGACCCTGGCATTGTTAGCATGAAAAAAGAAAAAACACAAAATGTTATCCCTATGAACTACAAGGTGGTGGAGACAATGTCACTTTCTCTCGAGCGTCTTACCGAGCTTTTACAAGGTTCTTACTTACACAAGCAGTGAATGGTACAACTGGTGGCTGGTTCATGATATCTTTAAGGGAGTGATCCGGCGATTGCAAGGATCAAGGCTATGCTGATATCAGTATGTATGTGTAGCTTGGGAGGCATAATATATATAGTAGCAAAGAAGTGCAATTATTCTAATCAGAAAATGCAAAGTTAAATAATAGTTCAAAGTACTAGTCAATTTGCTGGCCTAGCCTAGAGTCAATCTTAGCTCAAGCAAGCACCTGACAACACTAAGGTCTAGAAAAATACAACTCTGCACTTGTAGATACTTTAAATATACCACTAAAATTGCTCCTTTGCTTTTTTTCTTTTATTTTTTACTCTTCTTTTCTTTTCTTTTTTTGGTGCTGCTTCTTTTTCTTTTCTTTTTGCTCCTTCTGCCTTTTGTATTTTTATTATTTTTTTCTCACAAAAACTGAGCAAGGACTATAATGCAAGATTAGAGGGACTCAAATATAAAAATAAAAAATTACAGGGACTCAAAGTAAAATTATCATCCAAAAATTTGAACTATACAAAAATGGAATCCACATGACACTACAATTCCGTTTTTGTAAACGGACCTCCAAACCGACACCAAAAAAAAGTTTGACAAGGTGTATGAGAAAGAGGAGGAAACGTGAAAAGTGGGAGGAGGAATTCAGTATAGGGGAGGGAGGGTTTTCGGCCGAGCACACGTGGGGGACGGGGATTGCGGCACAATAAAGGATTAGACCGAACTCTTTCTTGGAAACAAATCAATCTACTAAATTCTTCTCCAAGAAAACAAATCAATTGTTCGATGTTCTCTTCAACCAAAGAGTCCGAACATGAAAATGACCCCAGGATACAAATGACGCAACCCTGGAAGTGAACCGATTCCGTTTTTGATGATTTCGGCGATAACCGACACGATACAGACTGGACTAAAACTGGACCCGTGACGAACAGATGCACAACTCAATACTAGAAAGAGACTCGATCAAAACCAGCACTCGACATGATGATGCAACCTAAAATTCAACAAAGCAAAAACTAATAGAACAATGTAGTGGCTCAATGATGGCTAGGTTATGGATGCAATATTTTTTTTGGCTATTTTCTGGTTATAGAAAGATGAAAACACTCAAACTAATGGATACAAAAATTACCTAACGAGCAACCGCACTCTGATACCAACTGATGAGTCTGGCCGATGTGGGGTTGGACGAAAGCCCGACACACCAATCCGGATTTTTCGAATCCCATAATCTTAGCACCATACGCCCAAAGCCCGACACATCGATCCGGATTCCCCAAATCATACAATCTTAGCACCGCAACTCCGGCGCACCCACTCGGGGAAAGGCCCAATCGCCTTAAAAGACTAGTCTGATAGGGGAAGGATGGCTCTCCCTTTTAAGGTGGCTTCCTCCTCCCAAGATAAGTAAGGTGGGATTATTTAGAGGCTCACACGGTCGCCCCCGGACTACAACTAGGCCACTTGGCCCATCTTATTGCGTCTTTGTCAGCGGGTAATAATGGAGGATGTCCTCATCATTCTCCCCTTCTTAACAATGGCCCAGCTCTGATACTAAATGATAAAATTCTCCTGATTGATCATGGGTTCAGACACAACAGCAAGAAATTACCACCCATGTCGAGGATGGCGTACCGCATGACCATCTCCCCTGCTTGCACTAATCTTCATTGCCTGCCCCACGATATTAATCTGCTGATCCCCCAACCTCATCAATCGTCCTCAGATCTGGGCGGAGGATAGGAAATGGGGGATGATGCGCGATGATTTTGTCGGCGGGGCCGTGGGTAGACGGCGGCATGGTCGACGACGACGGTCACAACGGTGGCCTAGCGAAATCGTCCTATTTCTGATGCGAGTTCCTGGGTTTGGACAACAATGGGGAGAAGGGAAGTGCATGCCTACGGTGTGTGAGGGTGATGTCAAGGGAGATGGGCGCGATCCTGGTCCGATCTGATCGGAGGTGGACCAGTGTAGCGTCTACGGTCGTTGTATTTTCTCCGAGATTTTCTTTCTCGGGCCGGTTGGTTTTTCGTAGTGGTGGGAGGGGGAAGGTGGATGACAACTCCGCTTTTAAGTAGTAGGGATACTCTGCATATCGCTATAGTTTTGTAATAGAACTTCTTTTCTGGAAGACCATCAATGGCAATCTTAAGCTGGTAAACCAGATTAACTCGTCCAATCTGAGTTAGGCAGCATGGATGAGAATCCAAATAGGCCTTGTGAGACTCCAACAGGGGACCCGATGGGAGCTTCTCGAGGTTCGAGACCAGGTGCAGTAGATGTGGAGGGTAATGTCCTTTAAAACAGAATAGCCTCTTAATATAGGAAGCTAGCAGAGTGCAATCTGATTGCCTCTCATCATGACGAGCATTCCTGTCATTCGTTGCTTTGATAGCATGCATAGAATGTATCCTGATTTTCATCGTATCATGATCCTACTATTTAGTTCCATATGATCCTACCAAATTCAAGTAGTATCCCGATACTACAATAATATTGTTTAAAATAGAGTGGATTGATATTATTATGAATATGAACTCAATTAAATTTAGCAAAATCTAATATTATAGGATTTAATTTATACTACAAATCCTTTATAAAATATATAAAATATGTATTTTCAAATCAAATAGCATCCCGATACTACCATAGAGTCCCAACTCCCAACGGTCGATTCTATGTACTCCCTCCATCCCAAAATATAGTAATCTCTAGGAGGAGATTTAATTCCCTAGATTGATATATTATGGAATGGAGACAGTACTCGCAGTACTATACATACTACTATACGAGATACTAGTATAGTATTGAGTTACCTTGTCTCTAACCACGGTTTCTTTAGACAGCTACAGACTACGGTGCATGGCTGCAAGAAACAGGCTTTCGTCTTTTCTTGCTCTCCACATTGACGAAGCCTACTACTGGAGTAGCTAGCTACTGCTACTGCATGTATAGATCTTTTTCACTTTTCACTTGCAGAGCTCTGTTGTATGTCTGCCTCCACCGCAGACCGTTGCGGCAGTCCACGTACTCCTACTGGAGTAGGAGTACTAGCTACTGTATGCGTACAAGAAGTGGAGTGGAGAAACGCCCTTGGTCCAAAAATACAAAAACCTATTTAGTGTATAAATAGTACTCCTATATTTTTTGAGATAAATTTTAGGGCCAGTTCCAAATGGCTAAAAAAGAATAGTGTTTTTCTCACACCTCTTGAACTGTTATACTACCTCCATTCAATTTGAATTTAAAGTCGATGGTGTGGTGGATAATTTCTTTAAGTTAACAGACCAATTATTTTAATAACCATATAAGTTAACGAATATACTTCACCATACTACCTTCCACCTGGACCATAACAGTATATATGTAGGAGTAGAGGCCAGTACTACTCCCTCCTTCCGTGGATGCAACGTACCATGCCTAAAGTGGAGAGTTTAAGGTTGATGCAAAAAGACTGATTTACCCTTGATTTGGGCAGTGGACATTCCATCATTATTACTCTGACGTGGCAGCAAAATGTCAGGCAACCCTGACATGTACAGTAGCAGCACAGAAAATATTCTCTCACACATTATTACTCCGTTGGTAGTGATGGCATTTTACCCCCCAAACAAACACATCACTGTGATTATTCAAATTTGGAGCAACAAGCTAAGATGAGCAGCAAAACCTCCCCACCAGTATATAAACTCACGACTAGCACTATGGAAGACATAACATCAGATTTTACTCCATGCATAAGACACTAGTAGAGAACGGGGCGCCTATCCCGGTTTGGAAACCCCTTTTATCCCGGTTTTCCAACCGGGACTACGCTCCCGGGATTGAAGGTCAGACCTTCAATCCTGGTTGAAATAATCGGGACTGAAGGTCTATTTTCAATCCCGGTTTGTAATACGAACCGGGATTAAAAGCATGTCTAGCCCCGGCCGGGGAAGCAGACCTTTAATTCTGGTTTGTAATACGAACCGGGATTAACATTTGGATTTTCATTTGCTTTTATTTGTTTATTCTATTTATTTTCATTTACTAGTAGGTTTATATATTGTACGGTAGTAATGTACGTCTTTACTTACTAATGTACGTCGAGCAATTAAATGTACACCGATATAGAATACTTGTGGAACTATATAGAATATATTAGTATATACAAAATGTTTTGTATGAGACTATAGGTTTATAATACGCATATACAATGGAATGTTTTCCTCTCAATCGAAGTTTGGATCATCGAGATCAATGTTACAATCAACAATTGCAGGCTCCACTCTTCCATCGTAGTAGTGCTCTCCTTTCGGATCTAATACGTCGTCGTTAAGGAAGCCTGCTAGTGCATCTTGGATAGCTTTGTGTTGATCTTCTTCAGCGACCCGATCCCTCCTATACTCTCTAGCTGCGATAGGAAGAAAAAATAATACGTAAATTTATGTGTGTGTATAAGTGAACATTAAAGTATTTAATGGTATCTATACATAATTTTGTGTTTGCATATTTTTACTTACATCGCTCAAAGCACTATATGTCCTTTGTCCACATGACATGATGGTCTCGGCGACGTAGAATGCACATAGTTTGGTTCCCGGCCGTTGCTTGTAAAAAAACTTTAAAAGAAAATGATTAGTACATAAATTGGAAGAGATACAAAAACTGTTGCGAGCTGAGGGATAGTAATTACTTTGTTTGCATTCACACTAAGAGGCACCTTCCATTCACCCGGCTCTTTTGAAGTAAACCTTACCCAAACACTGCTCAGAAACATAAAAGAAATGAATAATATTTTTATGTATGCAGAA